>OZ010672.1:12971478-13143978 GCA_963932185.1 Troglohyphantes excavatus
AAAAATACAAAAGTAAGACTATTCCAATGTATCTATTGATTAAGAAAGGAGCAAGTAATTACTAATAAAAATAGCTTTAATAATAGGAATTATAGGCACCAGTGGAGCGCTTGACAGTTAAATACAGAGGACCATCTGTAAATTGAAAGAAAAAGCTGAGAAAAGATTTAAAAAGGTTATCGTAACAAGCTGATTAAATTCTGCTTACAGTTTGCAAGGGATCGGTTAAAAACTGCACAAGTTTAAACCGAGAATCACAAAATAATTACATTTGCTTTCAGAAACTTAATTTTATTATCCACTTCAATAAAGTGCTCTTATGAGATTTGAACTGATCTAAAGGAATTTGGTTTGACTTCGCCTATATTTTCATGAGGAATCTACAATAAAAAGATACCATTCTTGAAAAATGTTTTAAATTTCTTGGTTTTAGAATTTTGTTCTCAAGTTTAAAAGATTGTTCTTTTTTAAGTCTCTTGCATTTTAAAAAGGATATGGAAAGATTGTACAAGTTTTAAATAGGCGATGATAAGAAAATTTTACTGTAAATTAAGTCGGATTATATTGTAAATTTAAAATATTTCTCATAATTAGCTTTCTATGGTCGCATTAAACAATGTACAATGTAAAAAAAAGAAAACATAGCTACCAGTAGTAGCTGATTTTATTTAAATATTAATTCAATATTTTAAAATATTTAATGACACAGAGAATGGCAATAAAATATTTATCATGCTTTTAAGAGGGAATAAATTCTTTATAATACTTCCTTTTTTAGATGAATTGTTTTCTTTCTCTAATGGTACAGTAGTTTCGATTCTATTGTGACATTTCCCAATTTTTCCGGTATCCTTGCTCCATTTTTCATGCGCATACGATCTTTATTGAATTTTTTTAAAAAATTGTAACAAGCCTGCTAACCTGACGTCAAAAATGTTTCTCATTATGAAATTTACATATTTCAAATGGTTACCACACTGTTAAAAATTTCAGTTCAACGTTGCACCATATCTTGGTGCAAAATGTAAGTTTTCAACTTGTTGCACCATATCATGGTGCAAGCTAGGTTGAACCAAAATTTTTTTATCGAGAATGGTGCCAGCTTTCCCCAGAAAGTGGTTCAATATCCTAACCACAGAGTATATAGCTGATCCTAACTGCAACCGAAACTTCGCTGAATCTACGACTACGAACCGGCACGACGAAACGGGGAATTCCGTAATGTCTTCGTATTATTGTTAACGTATCGGACTATGTTAATCGAATATCAAAGTAAGTTAAATGCTTCATTTCATGGTTATTGTAATTAAATGTTTGTTTTATGATGTTTAAGTGTTTTTACTCATATAAAGTTCAAATATAAATAGATTAGTATAAAGTCGTTGTCAACTACAGCCGTTGCTTTTCAAGATCCCAAGTCCGAATTTTAACCAATGAAAGAATTGATTGAAAATTTTACAGCTTTATAAAAAAAAATATATATCTATGTTTTAAATCGTGAGTAATATTTTTTTTTTTAAATTAAACGAACAATATGGTAAAACACTTAGCATTTTTTTAACCTTTACAATACTAAACTTGTTTGTTTACTATGTAAAGTCAATGGGAAAGTACGTAAAATTTACGCATGGTTTGTATTCTAGGGTTAAATTTCAGTTGAGTCCGCATAATATACAATAAATGGATTGTTTAAATTTAAGTATAAAGAAACACTTTGCCAAAACATGTAAAACACTGGGGGGAAAATTTAACTTTAATGCAATGTTTGAAATGTAGATAATTTTGCTGACTACCAACATGCTTTGTTTTATTTAAGCTACTATTCATTTCAGTGTACTCATTACTTCAGTAAAATAAGTCCATCTAGTTAAAATGTATTGTACAGCCCCCTTGGATGTGGTGGGATTTTTGAAAAGGCTAGGTTGGTTCCTAGAACACGATGCCCCCCCCCCCCCCATATGATATTTGACACGATAATATGCCCCAAATATGATATTTGGCGATAATATGTAAACAATAAAATTTTCATTTTGGCAACCTTGCCGGAGGAAAATAGTTCTTTAATTGGCAAAAAAAAAAGGTTTTTGTCGCCAATAACATGTTAGTGTATTATAACATCGAATTAACATGTTAATGTTGTATAACATTGAATTTTGAATATTGGGCTGAGGAGCACCGTGTTCTAAGAATTGACCAAAAGCTATATTCGCAACGCTACCACGTTCTTGGCAACAAAAACCGGTTTTGTTTCCAACCTAAGAACTCCATTTCCCCCTGAAGGGTTGTCGAAAATGGTAACTGTTAAAAGCTGAGGGACCGTACAGTACATTTTAACCTTCATAAGTGACAATACTAATTTTCAGTTTGTAAAATAATTGTATTGTCAAATATCTATTACAAAATACATTATTCTTGTTGAAAGAGTTCCGAGCCCATAATCAAAAGGGTTGTATGTTTATTTTTTGTTTTTGCCGAACATCCTCTGGGCTGTTGTAAGTTAAATTTATCATGGTACAAGTGTGAGTGCTTATGTTGGCTATGGTATGAAAACTTGGAGACTGAAATGCCAGCTCGGAAGTTGTCTTTGTGGTGTTATCTGACCATGGTTACAAATTATAGAGAAGTGTCCCTGATTTTTCCTTTCGAGATAGTTTTCAAACCATCGCCAATAGCTAATTTTGAAGTCTAGTTGTATGTTAGTACAACAAACCAATAAAATTTTTATTGTAAATCTTTAATGCATTTGCACAATCAATCTATTCTATGGTTACCCAAATAGTTGCCTTTTTTTTGCATATGTATATATTCTTTACCTTTATGTATTTGCTAAATACAACTTAATGTTTAAATATTTATTTTTACAACATTTTATACTATTATTAATGATTCAAAATCGGGTAAAAAGAATTGGCTATTTCATAAATTAATAAATCACTGAAAAACACTTAATTGTGTTTCGTTTATAAACAAGAGTAGCCGTAAAGCCTAATAAAACGTTAGCCAATAATTTGTCTTTTAACATTTACAGGATGGGTATTTGTTATTTCAACCAGAATCCCATGTTAAAACCAAACACCCACCTTTTAAAGGTTAAAACAAAGTTAGATGTTACTCTAACACTAAAATTTTTTTAATATAAGTTAATAATGTAGCTCTTTTCTATGTCATTGTTACTAAAGTCTATTAATTGCAATTTACTTTTTTACTATTTTAAAGATCATGATTGAACTGACATTGTGTGGCTCTAACGTAAAGGTGTCTGAGGCAACGTTTGTAACAAAACGTTTCCTCAGTTGACCTATTGTAAGAGACGCACTCTACAACAACTTGAATCCTGTGGGAAAACTGGCAGCTGCTACTTGATGTCCTGAATTGGTATTCTCTTACGGCGGAATACTTATCCAAGATGCAACATTTTTGTATGTTGAGTGTCAACGTTGAACACATTTATGGAACTTGCATTAACGTAGTGACAAGAAGGCTCTGCAATCTGCATGTGAAGAAACATGTTTTGAAGGCTTTGTCTGAATTTGTTTTTGCTCTACTGATTCCACCAAATTTGTGACGCAGTTAATTCCTGCTCCACCCCTCTGTCATTGTGTGTGAATTCTCCAAACATGAAGATTGTAGGATAAAATGTGCATCGATCTGCATATGCAGTTTCATAATATCTGGCCAACAGTGTGCTTGTTCAAAATTGTGTGCCCAAACGTGTTCAAGCTGGAGATAGGATACTGGTGCTCTTGAAATACATTCCATCAGTGTGGTTGATATATAGCATTTACACAATAAATTGTGTAAATGTTAAAGAATTTTTTTAAAATTTTTTTTAAAAAAGTAAGTACTATATATACTATCCTGATATACTATCCAATATCCTGATATACAGTATTATTATTTGTTTATTTGTCTTAGATTGCATTTAATTTAGGATTGATTTCTAGAAGTTTAGATTTTACGGTTATAAGTTGTCTGGCTATCTGAACAGTTTTTATAAGGAAAATATTTATAAAAATTGTTGAAAAAGCTAGGAAAAACAATTGCTTACTGAAATTGAAGGGCGAACTTAGCTTCTATTCTTTCCCCAATAATATGCTCGATTGGGTATTAAAGTAATTTCAATCTTAAATGTTTGTACTAATAGGCCTAGTAATATTAAAATAAATTGTATAAAAAATATATTTATAAAATATTATATTTTCAATTTTTTTCTTCTTTATTGTATAACTTTAAGTCATGAGGGTTGTACGGGAGAAAAATTTGCTATTCCACTGGATTTTAAATCCAAGTTTGGCAAACCAGAAACTGAATGCAATTAACTATATTGTTTTCTCTATGAAATATATTATGTACTGTACATGTTTTTTTTCCTTCTGTAATTGGAAATAAAAATAAAATAAATTATATTAGTAATAAATAAAAATGATTTACTATTATTTCCATCTATAATGTAAAGTTTTTATTTAATTTTGAGTATATATACTAATTAAATTAGCACAATTTATTGAGGTTTATGTGACATTAAATTTGAAAAAACATATAAGTAAACAATGTATTCCTTAATAATGGAAAGATTTCCTTTGAATATACTATTTAAATAATTGCACAGTAATTTCAAATTATTTTGTGAAATTGTTGAAATATACAGAATTGTAAATATAGTTCTAAATTATAAGAAAATTTGATCTAATAAAAATTTTAAAGGAGGTAACGAAAATACGAATTATGGTGCAACGTTTCACCAAAATCTGGTACCCATTTAGCTGCAACCAAACTTTGGTGCTTAGTTTTACCATAAAATGGATTAACAAAAACCCGAATTTTGGTTCAACGTTTCACCATAAAATGGATTAACAAAAACCCGAATTTTGGTTCAACGTTTCACCAAAATGGTGTAGCGAAAATACAGAGTCTTGGTGCTTAGTTTCACCATAAAATGGATTAACAAAAACATGAATTTTGGTTCAACGTTTCACCATTAAATGGTATCCATGGTAGCACCATAAAATGGTAAAAATGAGCACCACACGTTGGTTGCAGCTAAACTGGTACCAAATTTTGGTGCAAGGTCCTACCAAATTTTTAACAGTGCAGATGGTATTTCCAAATGGTATTTTTAAAGTATAGTTAGTATAACGTAGGTAACTATAGTAACTTCAACGTAAAATATAGTTGGTATCCGATTACTATCTATCAGTCCTAAGCAAAAGTAATAAACAAATATACCTGAAAATAAACACGAATAAATTACCGCTTCAATCCTTATCCGAGAATCAGATTCTTTTTTTGCTCTGAAAAAATTTACAAAAGGACTCGGAGTATTTTAAATGACAAAAAAAAATGCAGATAAAAGCCTTTATCAAAGTCATTCTGTTTATAGTGGCTTTTCCTTCACAGGGAAGAATTTGAATCATATTAAACTTTACCAGAATGTGACGCGACAAATAGCGAGGGAAAGGAGAAGACTAAGCAAGTTAGGACGTAATCAGATTCCTTTTGTCGTTTCTCTTCTTAAATCGGGAAGAGGAGAAGGTGGGGTGCGATTTCTTCATCTCGAGACATTCCGACTTCGAGGATAAAAGGAAATCATCTACTAAAAGGAAATGAAGCAACGGAATGGAAAAGTGACGAAGGCAAATTCATTAGGAACAGAAACAACGACTTTGCTGGAGGATTATCAGAAAATCTTCAAAGAACAGGAGTGAAAATTGTTTAAGGAATGTGAAAAAGGAACACAAAGGCCATTTGGGGCTAATATACTGAACTTCAAAGAACTAGGGCGTGATACTGTCTTGTTTAATAAGAACCTGAATGAAACAAACTTTGCTCAGTTTATATCATCATTCTCAAATGGATGGAACTATAAGTATATAAATTTTATAACTATTTAAAGATAATTTATAGGGACTTAAAATAGATATTTGTGGAATAATAGTGCATATTTAACACTAAACTTACCGACATTTCATGTATACCTAATCCTACCATGATAGGTCAAATGACCGCTTCAAAAAAAAATTTATGTATCTTAATATAGAACGAGATTTTAGCCAATTGGATAGTAAACAAAATATTTTTTTCTATTTAGAAAAGTTTTATTTAGATTTATGCATTTTCAGCAAATTTTTTACAAATTACAGTATTTTGTATTGCACATTTTCCGTTGCCGTCAGCGCCGCCTGCCGTGAGTCGGTCTGCACTCCTGCCGCCTGGTTGGGCCGACGCGGTCTGTACAGCGTTGCCTGGTTGGCCCGCAGGACGCTTGGTGCCCAGATGGTTGGATCGCCACAACACTGTAGATCCACAATTATATTGTGGACTCGTAAAACAATTTCAGGAGTGCGCTTTCCGAAGAATATAGTCGTAAATAACATGAATTGTTCAAATGGTCAAATGACCGCTCGTGGTAGACTAGATATGCTATAAATTTTTTTCGGAAAATAAACAATAAAGAAAGTAGTGAATATTGAAAAATGGGTTGTAATGTATATTATAGAAAAAGTCAATAAGTTACATGGCGATACAGTAAAGTTGTATACAAGAAATTCTAAACGAAATTTCAAAAACGGTCATTTGACCGCGCGTGGTAGGATTAGTGTTAAAGAGCTGTATATTTAAAATTATTTTGGAAATGGGATAAAGAAATAGAAAAATGATGGCAGGAGGCTTCTCTAAAATAACGATGGTAATCTTAAACAGCAGATTCGAATTTTGTTTAATAAATGTTATTATTGAGGTTAACTGATTAATTATCCTCTCGTTAAATCAAGCTTTAAAGTTATAATTAACATATCTATTTAAATCAAGCTTAAATTATTATACTCCTTAAATTTCAATTGCATCGAGAATTTCTATGTAAAGTAAGAATGCTTTTTTTATGTTAGTTAAAAATCTAGAAAGATGTAAGGAAATGTTAGTGTATAATGTTTGTTGACAATTAGTAATAACCTGTTCCATTCCTTCATTGCAATTTAAACCTAACATATTTTTTTACGAAAGCGAGTTTTAAATGTATTAAAAAGTTTATTAAATGCATTTTTCAAAGTATTTTATAAAACAAAAATTGACTGAATCCAATCTAAAAGTTAAGTATTTAAAGTTGACAAAATAATCCAAAATTAATATATTATTAATTAATAGATTAGGAAGCTACCAGAAATTACTCGTATGTAAACTGAGAATATAAGAATCTATCAGATTAAAAAACGCCTGTGTGTGTGTAAAGTTTTACTGTTTGTTGCACTTTTTGAAGTGCGGTTTTGAAATCAAATGCAACATTTATAAAATGAGATCTTTAACAAAATAAAAGTTACAAGAGGGTACTTTTCAGCGGTTATTTTCAAAAATAAGAAAACTTTCATCTGTTAAGATGAACAAAAACTTAATGTTTAAATAAAACCAAGCTAATTGTTCATTACTGAAAAAAATCTGGCTCATTTTTAAGTAAAATTTCTATACTTATTGCATAAACTTTTATTGCTGTAACTTTTCCACATATGAGATAAATTTTCATAAATTTCCGATACAAAATATTTATTATAAAAAATGTCCATACCATGTAGGGTTTCTGTTTTTATTAAATTTATGTAACCCTAATAAACTAATAACTCTGCTTGAGGCTACAAAAGGACTGTTTAATATACTTTCAACAACAAATATCTTGAAATTTTATTTTGGATTTCAGTGCTACAAGCTCGCGTATTTTTTATATCATATGTCATCATCATATGTGACACATGTACAGAGGTTCATTTTTTTATTCTAAATATACACCTAACCATGCCACACTTTAATTTTTAATTTTATATTTAACCCTCCCCCCCTCCCTACGTTTCTTAAAAACACTCAAAAACGCGTCAAACACCAGGCTAAGCTATCCAACAATAATCCTCTTTAAAATAAAGTTTGCGATGCACAAAATAAAGCCACATTCCTTTATATGAATTAGCTGTATGGCGACGTTAATGCAACTAATTATAACTCATTTACATGAAGCGAAACAATTGTTGCTTTGAATAAAAACGGTACATTTTCCGTTTCTGCTGCAATAACAGAATTTTCTGTCAAGCATAACAGGAAAAAGCATACAATAAAAACTGACACTTTTAAGTCTGACCATCCTTTCAAAACGTCCATCCCGTCGCATGTTCTAATTCTCCTCTTATGACCACCCTTATTCTGAATAATAATACATTTTTACCTATCTAAGCACAATCTACCACCCATTTCATGCAAGCTAGCCTATCACCTCTGCAGAGTAAAATTAATTAAAACCGCTCTGTAATTTAATTAATATCCATCCCGAACACGAGAGCCGCGGCGTGTCCGTTTAATAATATCTCGAGCGGCTTTTGTCGCGGGATTCACTGCTAAGATACACGCCTAATTTCGGGATCCTGGCTGGCTTGGGATCAACTGAAATCCAGGGAGTCCGTTTATGTTGATATCTACGTGCACTGAACCCGGGAGTACAGCGCGCTTCGTTTAGTAGGGGATGATGTGGGAGTGCGTATTGCAATTTGCAGATCGTTTCAGTTTTGTTTGGGTTAGTCGGATTCCGAAGAAGCTCAACCCTTTCCATTCGTGGTGTTTAGAGTGGGTTCAGAAGCGGTTAAAGGGGACAAAGTATCCCCAAAATTGTAAAATTCACGATTTTTTTATTTGTTAAAATTATAGTTTGTAATCTTCTAAATACGCCTGCAAAATTCTAGAACCGTGAATGTTTTTTAATGAGTTATTTGAGATTTTATGATGTATGATGTTTTTTTAAGGACTTTAAATCGGTTTTCTCATTGTTTAGTTTTCCTTGATATTCAGTTTTTCGAAACGCTAAGGCTTTTTTTATTATTATTAATGAAGATATGTATAGTTTTTTAAGCATATTGCAAAATATGTGCATTATAAATTGGCATGCGAATTAATTCTATCAGTAGTAGTTTTTTTTTAAATTACTAAAGTAAAAATAAATTGAGTTTTAAGGACAATTTTTGTGTTATTATGAATAATTATTTATATAAAAATCAAATACATGTAGTATACAAAATATTAATGCCAATTGTTATGTATTATTGTTCAAAGCATCTGAAAAAATTATTTTGGTGAAAAAATATAAATATTTTAAAAAGCTTAATTTTTTAAAAAAAGTTTATATTTTGAAAACAATACAAACAGTTATGGAATAGTTATTTGAATTATATTGTTCTTTTGTACAAATTTAAACAATATACATTAAAATTTTGATTCAAAGAGTAAAAAAAATGTTTAAGTGCAGTCGCAGAAAAAAAACTGATTCTGAAAAAAAACTGATTCTGAAATCGGATGCTATCATCCTAGGGTAAAACTTAATGTACCATTTTGTAGGAAATCAAAGTCTACAATACATTGATATGCAAAAATGTTGCAAAATGTCTTCATATTAAATAAGCACCAACATTAAAATTTCCAATAGCAACACCTACTTTTGATACCGCAGAACTGTTCATCACCCATAAAATAACCTTAATATTAATTTTCGTTCATTTTCTACAGTTATATGCGGATATATTAAGTAATCCGAATTGCTTACATTTGATGGGCTATCTCCATATTCATCTAAGTAATAATCGGACTACGAAATGAAAGACGCTTAGTAGAAAAAAGTTTTGGTGGAAGTCGACGTTCTTTGTTTCGCGATCAGACTTGCGTTTATATCATCTCAAGGTTTTTCATAATTTTCTAACAGTAGTTAAAAATTTGATAATTTGCGTCTGGTCTATTAAATTATAAGTATCCTTGATTTAAAAATATATTTTATGGTACAAATTTAAATTTCAGTTATACAGACTATCAAATAATAGTTTGGAATTTAATTGCTTGGAATAAAAGTTTCCTTTAATTTTTTTTCCTTTTTGGAATATCAGAAAATAATTACAACTAGCTGTTTGGCCCCGAGCAGCTAATGAGTTGCTCCGGCGGGACTTGAACCCGTGACCTACCGTTCCGATAAAGAGCGCTATCAAGGAAGCTGCAAAGGACTGTTAACGGATACTCGAAATATTTTTAAAAGAAGTTTCTATATGCAATACTTCTAAAATTGTGAAAACTATGTTTAAAAAAACTAAACGGAATTTTACAAATCCGAACTTTAGGTGCATACGTGAATAATGCTTATATAAATTTTTAGCCTATTATACGCAGAGCAGGTAAGTGTTTTCCGATCCACAAACAGACAGTTTCTTTTATTATTATAGATTACTGAATTTACAGGCGGTGGGATTAAACAATAGAAAATGGTTCTACTGTAAGTCTAAATTAGAAGAATGAATAAACTTGTTTTGTAGAAAGTTTTTTTTTAACACACACAAAGTAACTTATTCTTTCTTTTCATTCATTATTACGCATTGTTTTCGAATTTACATAATTTGTCTTTAAACATCCACGAGTTTTTAATTACACGAAGTATTGATAAAAATCAAACATTCTATACCAACGCGATTTCAGCTGCTTAACGGTGAAATTGGCAAATATTTCGATTTAAATTTGCGTATGACCCATGAAATGATCAAGTTGATAGAAGTTTTAATTTAACACAAAAACTACGGGGAGGAAAACCACGAAATTTTACATATAAAACGTATTTCTGAATCCATTACAATTAAAATATATCATGATTACTATTCAAAATTTTTATTATTATCATTATTTAAATTAAATTTTTTTAAAAATGCATAAAAGTTAGTGTATTTTGTTTGGACTGTTTAGAAGTAGTATGTATAAAAATAACAGCTCAAAAATATCTTATAAGTGCTGTCGAAATGCCCCAAACGACTGCCGGATTGCCGGTAAGCACCATGATCGACTGCCCGGAGGGACATTGTTACCTTCGAAAGTCTTCTAAGAGTATGACATTACAGAAGTTGACATATTGAACCAATTGAAAGAATTCATTGAGGATATTATCATATTTAACATCAGGAGGAAAGTAACAACAGCCAAATCATACATTTTCTAAAGAGTTATAAGTAGCAGAAAACAGAATCCAGAAGCGGTCTATTGCTATCTATTGCTTTGACTCTGCGGACTTTCTTCAAATTATATGCGGTTTATTTTTTAAATGATTAAAAACTAATAAATAAATAACTTTTGAAACGTCTAATTTAAAATAAAAAAAAAAATTGATATTACTTGTATTTAAAAATAAACACTCCCTAAAATAATTGTAATCTTAAAGTTGTTTTTTATAAAATTTCTTAGTGTTCGGTTTGGTCGCTTGCTGATATAATAATATATTTACGAATTTATATTTTTTTTCAGCTTACTCCTCTTCAAAAACTGCTGGGGGAAGCCGGTGGCCTCGAGGTACAGCACCCGACTAGCAATCAGAAGACTGCGAGTTCGACTCGTCATGAGGACTTGATGAAAGTTAAGATGTAGCGATCTCGTGATAGGAGGATTTCTACATTCGTTACTAAATTGCGAAAGTCGTCTTAAATGATCCTCAATTTCCTTCAGCATGTATACCGGACTGGTGCACGTTAAATCTGATCATGGTCCATTGCTCTGACGCCTATTCAGATTGCGTCGGATGCTAGCTTATGTTTTGTCATAGTCATCTCACCGTGGTTAAAAAATACGAGACAGTGTTCCCCAGTCTCTTCTTCTTCGAGATAGCCCTGAACTATTGCCAATAGCTCACTGTGCAGCTCTAGAGTAACGTTAACCGTACATCAAAAACTGCTGTAAAACAAAAATTGGCATAAGTTTCTGAAAGAAACAAATATACAATTTTTAAAATTACAAACGATGACTCTTCAAATAAGAACTTTGAAAATATGACTAAAGTCTTCAATAATGTTATGATCATTTCGCAGATTATTTGAAGAAATAATTGTTTAGTAATGTTGATGGTCATCGTATATTATAAAAATTACTTGTTACTTACTTGTATCACATGTACTAACACAATAAGGTACTTAAAGAAACTAATTGTAGCAAATAATATAATTTTAATTGTTAAATGTAAATTAAGTTATAATTATTAATTAATTATAATGTCACCAAAAAACTTAAATATATTTAAAATACTAAGTATTTAAATCATGTTAAATGCATTGGTTTGAATATAACCTTATTTATAGTCACACTTCCACAGTGTGGAAGTGTGACTATTCACACATAATGAATTTGTGCATAGAAACTACTCATTGGCCTATATTGATGACACTTTATCAACACAGGCCTAAAAACTTTAATTGGGAAAATAAAAACATAAAAAACACATCGGTATTTGATAAAAGTTACCATCATTAACATTTCAAATGAATAGCGTGCATGCAAAAATAAACATGCAAGTCCGATCGCACATAACAAAATAAAAAGAAACGTTTGGTACATGCATTTCTATGGAGCTTTGGATTTTCAAGTTTTAAAATAAAAAGGATATTTTTGGAAATATTAAAAAAAATACAGAATTGGGTAAATATCATCTTTTTTTTTATAAAATTAAATGCATATATAATTTTTTATATTTTTTGACATGTTTGTTTTTGCACATGCACGCTCCTCAAATATTCTAGAGTTCTTTAATGGAGATACATTGTTAGAGTTTATAATTAAATGTTATTGTGCATTCTAAAGTAAAACCAATTTCTGTATACCTTCCTACGATCAGAATAGCAAAAAAAAAAAAAATTTGACGGGGTTTGCATGAGTGTTAGATGTCAAATATATTTATCTAAAACGATTTACTGGTGTTTTTACATTCATAATTATACATAACACGTTTATTCTAATATTAAATTTATAATTTTCGGTTTAAATGATTTTTTTAATTAAATATTTTCATAAACGAGCCATTATTGTTTGTCTGTTTTTTTAATATTATCAGAATCGCGTTGCCTTGTTATTATATTCACATAATTTTTTATTTTATTTACATAAAGTAAGGACCCCGCTATTTTTTACAGTAACTGCAAAAACATTTAAGTTTTTTCGCCTGTTGCTGTATTTTTTTAGTGTGCTATAAAAAATGCTTTGTAATTAAAAAAATACAGCAACAGGTAAAGATAAATGAAAGAAATGTTTTTACAGCTACTGTAAAAACACAAGCAAGGGAACATTACACCAAAATGATTTTATAACAAACTGAAAAAAATACAGCACACATGATGGAAAAAGTACAGCAAAATTATTTTACATCAAACTGTAAAAATACAGCACGTGTGATTAAAAAGTACAGCAAAATTATTTTACAGCAAACTGTAAAAATACAGCACGTGTGATTAAAAAGTACAGCAAAATTATTTTACAGTAAACTGTAAAAATAAAGCACAGTGAGTAGGCATTACTCTAACCAGCACCCTGTGCTGTAATCTTACTCGAAATTTTTTTACAGTGTATACAAATAAGCTTTTGTTGAAGTTGATCCTAGAAATGGATGCAACAAAGATTTAAAACGAACATGATAACAATTGGCAATGATAGTGTTAAAATATTATGAGAATATATCAAAAACAAATTTTTAAAACAATTAGTTTATTATAATTATTGAATAAAAGCTAGTAACAGAAATGAATAATCTAACTGCCTTTAAGGGAATAACAAAATGAGTAAACACCAAACCATGCGATGTTTATTTCTTCTTGAAAATATCCAGAAATGTTTTAGTGAATGGTATCTTGTAAAGACACATTGGCACCCAGCTTATCCTACAGCAAAGTCCTTCACTATTGATTGCATCCGAAAGCCGAGCGACGGAATTGACCCTCATAAAAGTGACAACAAAAGAATAATGTTAAGTACACGGGCATGTTACTTTACCAATGTATTGAGCACTTTTTAATAGCCCAATGCTTGGCAGACCGGCGTGATTTGCTGGATAACTAAACCATTGATAGATGGTTTGCGTTTTTCTCTATGGTTCTTTTTGTGGAAGGGAATCAAAATTCGGTAGATGAAGATCTCTTTCCATATGAAAAAGGGTTATTGGCTAATGTAAGTTATTTAAGGGATTTTTTTTTATAATAAGTTATTCCTTCCATCTCGTGTGAAGGACTACGTAATAAATACTTTAAAATGGACAACTGCAGGGATAGTATAACATTGCGAATTATTGGCCGATGCGAATGTTTGAATGACCCTAAAAATTTTGAAAGTCATTTACTTTTAAAGTCCTACCTTTCTAAGAATTCATTGTTATTTAAAGTATGTTTCCAAGAATATTTTTATGAACTTTGAATTTACTTTTTATAAAAGTTATTGAGCAGTTACGCAAGAAGTTAACGTTATCCTCTTTGTTATATATTTGGAGTTTTCAACTTTTAATTTTATTTTGATGCGTAAGTTTAGTTACGTTTTTTACATTATTACGTTTTTTTAAGTTAGGAATTGAATTTAAACTTTAATAATTATTATATCTCTATTAATAAAGTAATTAAATTTTTGATAGAATTAAAATATATGCATAAAATTAAAAAATTAAATAATTTAATAAGTGTTGAGTAGTAGTTGGTTTCTCATATTCATGTAAGTCTTAGAATATCTAGAAATTCCTTATAAAGAAATCTATTACAAATGGTTTTTTTAAATAGATTGTATTGCGAAGAATTTATTGCCCCCCAAAAAAAGTTCAAATGAGAATAGTTTCCACGATGTCTTCAGCTATCCCCACTATTCTTTGACTATGACAAGTGGAACTGATATCTCCCGTTTCTCCAACTCAAAATGTTTTCTTTAGAAATACTGGATCAAGAAATTGATTGCCGCTGCCTTCTTCTCATCTTGCGCAGTTTTTCGTCGAAATACACATTCCGAAGATGCGTGCTTCCATTTGATTCGGATCCGATGCGAGTCACAAAGGACGAAAACGGCGTATCACCTCCGCGTATTAAGGATCCATGTCTCGTTGAAGCAGCTTAGAGCTTTAAGAAAGATCACATTTCGATCTTCGAAATATATATATATACATATATATATATATAGCATCTCTATTTTCCAAGAAAACTCGAAGAGGCCCTTTGAAAAAAGAGTTAAAGCGAACTCCTTAGATATCTGTTCGGGCTTTTAAAGGAGACATTTTATCTTTTGGAATAAGTTACGGGGGCAATTATTTTAATCCTTTAGATAAGGACGGGAGTATGTTTAGCTCATGGTCATTGCTTCACCCACTTCGCGAGTTAAGGCTTATTGGTTGATTTTAACCGTTGCCCGGTATTGATTTTATGATCTTCTAAATACATCGTTAGATTGCGATACAGATAATAGGAAAGGAAGGTTTCTGCATTTTCCGATAGAAATTATCTGATTTCAAGAGAGGACTCAATGAAAAAAGAAGATATTATTACTGTCGGGCAATGTCCGAAGGCGCTGGATGTGCGTAGGAGATTCCGTTTAGAGAAAGACTGAATGGAAAATCTGCTGGAAATACGGGCATTATAACGGGCATTAGTAAGAAATGTAGGCTTCATTCATTTGAATTTAGTTTTAAAATTAGTTGGAAATGTTTTTGGTTGGCCAAACTCGGACTTAAAAAGTCCAGTGCAATAGCAATTTTTCTCACTATGGCCTTTATAACTTTAAGTTATACAATAAAAAATTGTTTTAATTTGAAAATATAACATTTTATAAATATTTTTTTTACATAATTTATTTTAATCTGACAAGACTTATTTGTACAAATGCTTAAGTTTGAAATTACTTTAACACCCAGCCAAGCGTATTAAAACTAGGAGAACTCAAAATTGGCATAATTTTTCTCTTTTAATTTTCAGCTTCCAAGACATTCATTCTCAGGAAGTAGTTTTTTTTTTCAAGTTCAACCTTTTAACCGTATATAAAATAGAATCAAAATGAAGTTATTTTTGAGATCGCCTTAAAAAATTTTAAACATATTTTTCTCAGAGCCTATGTTTACTGAGTTTGCCGATATTAGCAAAATATAGATACTCACTTTTTAAGAAGATATTAAAAAATCAAATTTTTCTAAAGCATTCACACAATATATTATGTGAATGCTATCTGACAGCCACACTGATGGAATGCCTTTCAAGACCACCGGTATCCTATCTCTGGCTTTCACACTTTGAGCACACATTATAGAGTGAATTATACAAGCCTGAAGCTTCCGCACACTGTGGGGTATCCAGGATATCAAGAAATTATAAAACTGCATAAGCAGATCGATGCACATTTTATCCTACAATCTTCGTGTTCATAGAATTCACACATAATGACAGTGGAGTGGAGTAGGAATTAGTTGTGTCACAAATTTGGTGGAATAAACAGAGCGAAAAAAGATTCATTAGGTGAAAAAGCCTTTAAAATACCATTTCTTCACATGTAGATTGTATAACCTTTGCAATGTCTTGTCACTAGGTTAATGCGAGTCCCATTTATGTCTTCAACGTTGACACTCAGCATCCAACATCTTGGATTAATACCGCTAGGAAAGAGGATCCTGTCACTTGACCCTCAGAATTCAAGTTGTTGTAAGAGTGCGTTTCTTACATGGTCGACTGAGGCAACTATTAACAAACGTTACATAGACAGGTGTTTTTTCGTTAGAGCCAACACTGTCAGTTCGATCACGATCTTTAAATAATAAAAAAAAGTAAACATATATTTTTTATGAAGCTGAGCAATTTTTTTTTTTTTTTTTACATTGGTTAGAATTCAGACATGGGATCTTGAAAAGCAACAGATGCAACGGCCGTACTTGACAACGATGTTATACTAATCTGTTTATATTTGAATTTTATAAGAGTAATCTTTATAAAATAAACACTATTTACAATAACCATGAAATAAAACATTTAACTTACTTTGATATTCGATTAATGTAGTCCAATATATTCATCTGACCATGGTTTTAAAATAACGAGGTGCATGTATGAATGTGTTCCTGGGTCTTTCCTTCGAGATAGACCTCAAACCGTCGCCAATAGCCCACTGTTCAGCTCTAGTGCGACGTTAATTAACCAAACCGAAACTACAACCGAAACCTTCGCTGAACCTACATCAACAAACCCACAGACAGGCGCATCTTGGCCCAGTTGCTCAGTGGATAAAGGCGTTCTGGGTCATTCTCCAGAAAGTGCTAAAAACCTTGTCTTATCACATAATTTTTATTATTTCATATATTAAGAATTGTTTTAAAAAATTAATTCCCAAATACACATTTTTATCTTGACACCACAGTGCTTCAATTATAATTTTTTTAAAAATTAATTTAAAAATTCGAGTCCACAGACATGATAAATCATGTCCGTGGCCTGTCCCATCTCGAATTTTAACATGGTCTTTGGTTTCTAATTTTACAAAAGATCACACTTGTTTAATAAAATGCATTTTTTTCATTAAAAATGTTATTAACAAATATTGTAAAAAATATGAACTTTTCATTTTTATGATGTAGTTCAATTAATCAATTAAAGTACATGTGTCCCACAAATGCCATCATGTCCGTGGACCAAATATTAACAACCGTTTTAAAGGTCAACAAATGGCAGCAACAATAAACTTTGACACTACTAGAATTTAGTTAAACATCTTAAGTATTTTGGTAAATGATTAGTTTGTTATCTCTTAAAATTGTAAGGTAGTTTGCAGATAAAAGTGGAAAGTGGAGATTGGAAAGATCATACCATCATATCTGTGGTCAAGAAATTAAATAGGTATGTTACGATATTTATATATTTTCTTTTTTAAACAGATAGTAACAGATTACCTAGTCTCATTTACAGTGCATTATGTTCTTAAACCAAAATCTCCATTTGCTATCAGTAATAAATAGAAGTTTCGCCATGTCCGTGGATCATCATGTCTGTGGATTCGTAGGTCCACAGACATGATGAAGGTTCACAGACATGATTTGTGAAAATATTAAAAGCCACAATTATTAATGAAATACCGTACACTGTTAAAAAAACGTAAATATACAGCATGATACATGTACAATAGCTGCACAAATTGCGATATATCTGACACAGACTGCACTGTTCCCAATGTTTACAGCCAATAGTTCTGTTATTTTTCAAAATTACCATGCTGCTTTCTATTCCTACAACAGAGAGCGTTGTATGTGCTTAAACCATCAAAAGTTGTATTATCCATTTACTTCAAAATGTGTAAGAATCCGCTAGGGACGCTCGTGATAACCACAAATTGTGATGTTATTATTATTTCAATTAATCTGAGTGTGAGACTATTTCAATGTCCGCGTCTGCCCAAACCATGTCTGTCGTGTGTGAAAGGAACTGTTTAGAAAGAAAAGTAAGTGCTTTATTTAATCTTTTCACATATTATTTCATGACTTGTGTTTATTTATTCTCTGGATCAACGTTATTTCTATTTCTTATGATATTTAAACTTTCCTCTATTTGAAAACATTAGGCCTAATATCTAGATTCTGTCCAGGTTGGGCAATAAGCGACGAGCTTGTTTTGTAAACATACCGGCTTCTCGGAAAATCTGAAGACAAGCGAAACATCGTTCGCGGGTCAGCGTTTAACATGGGTTTAGCATGTTTGCGATCGACCAATGAGTTAATATTCTATTTGAGGATTACTTGAAACTAACTATACTGATTAAAAATATAATTTATAAATAAAGTTATATATTTATTAATATTTTGTTTATTTAGGGAAATTTGAATTATTTTTTTAGGTTTTTCTGTTTATTTTAAAGGTACTTTTTATAATGTGAAATAAGTATAACTTTTTGTTTCAGAAGTGATAGTTTTACAGAAATATTTAAAACTTATGTGCCCCAGTAGACCCTAACCGTCGTAGTACCTATTTTACAGACAGTACCTTGAAAATGCTAGATTATCAGACTTTTATTTGAATTATTAACTATACAGAAAAATTATGTGGAATAAAATGTTTGATAAGAAAATTTAAAAGCATATTTTCTGGTTATTTTGTTCACTAATGTACTGAGGTCTCCGTGGCCGAGTGGATTAAGGCGTCAGCTGAGAATCCGAGGGTTCCCGGTTCGAACCTGTGCGACGGACTAGACTAAGAATAGTAAAAAAAAAGTAGTGATATTGCGATCAGATGGTAACCAATTTCGCTACCAAAATACTGGAATGTCGTCCAGAACATCCACAAAAAATTAACGACGTGTATACGGGCCTGGTGCACGATAAATCTGATCAGGGTCCAAAAGGTCCCGACGTCTATTGAAGGCGTTGGGTGCCAGCTCATGTGTTATCCTTGTCATCTGACCATGGTTTAAAAATACGAGGCATCGTTACAGGGTCTTTCCTTCGAGATAGGCCCCGAACAGTCGCCAATAGCCCACTGTGCAGCTCTAGTGCGACGTTAATTAACAAAAACAAACGAAACCACTAATGTACAGAAGGGAAATTAAGATTGTGATTTTATCTAATTTGTCTCTCTATAAAAACTATACTTTTGTTAAAGGACACTATACAACAAAAAGAATTTAACGAACTAAATGAAATGTGCACTTATTTAGTCTTTCGCCTGCGACTAAGAAAATAAATAAGATTTTTTTTTATTTTGAAACTGTGTGGTTTTCTTTCCAAACTTTAATCACAAAAAAAGAAAACAGTATTCTATTCTGGTTTGGTTAATTAACGTTTGCACTAGAGCTGCACAGTGTGCTATTGGCGACGGTTCGGGGTATATCTCGAAGGAAAGACCCGGGAACACGTTCATATATGCACCTCGTTATTTTAGAACCATGGTCAGATGACGAGGGAACACTTGACCTAGCACCCAACGCCTTCAATAGACGTCAGGACTTTGGACCCCGATCAGATTTATCGTGCACCAGTCCCGTATACATGCCGTTAATTTTTGCGGATGTTCTGGACGACTTTGCTAGTACTTTGCAGTGAAACTGGCAACCCTCCGATCACAAGATCACCATTTTCTACTTTTCTTTGTCAAGTCCATCACCTAGGACCGAACCAGGAATCCTCGGATTCCCAGCCGACGCCTTAACCGCTCGGCCAAGGAGGCCTTGGATTATATTCTGATAAATCAGGGTGATCATCTGTCAATGCATTTTGGAGGACTCCGTGGCCGAGCGGTTAAAGGCGTCAGCTGGGAATATGAAGATTCCTGGTTCGAGCCTAGGCGAGGGACTTGACAAAGAAAACTAAAAAGTAGTGATCTTGCGATCGGAGGATTGCCAGCTTTGCTACAAAATACTAGAAAAGTCGTCCAGAACATCCGCAAAAATTAACGGCGTGTATACGGGACTGGTGCACGATAAATCTGATCGGAGTCAAAAGTTCCGACGTCTATTGAAGGCGTTGGGTGCCAGTTTAGGTGTTTCCTCGTCATCTGACCATGGTTCTAAAATAACGAGGTACATGTATGAATCTGTGTGTTTATGTGTTCCCGGGTCTTTCCTTCGATATAGACCCCATCGCCAATAGCACACTGTGCAGCTCTAGTGTTTAATTAACCAATACAAACTAAACTGTCAATGCATTTTGGTGTAATTATATTGTTTTAAAGAAGTTTTGTAAATATGTATAGCAATAGAGAATAACCGCTTCAAATGCATTGACTTGCACCTTGACAATGCTGCGTGTGGGAGAACTTTTATCCATACAGGCCAATAAATTTTGTGGCAATCGGTTTTGTTGCCAATAACAGAACTATTTTAATTTCTCCTGCACGGTTGATGAAAAAGGTAAAGAGATTTGGTGAAAAATCAGAGGAACTGGTCATTACATTTGAACATATTATTCTCTTTTACCACTGATGTTCAGTGTTATTATAGGAATACATGCAGAATTTCCAGCCCTTTTGTCAGTATATTGTGCAAAATAAGCATTTAGTCATAAGAAATTAATCTTTTGGGCTACCGGACGCTCTGTCTGAGTGATTCATACTCCCTCCCCTAATAATGTTTTTTAAAGAAGTTTTGTAAAGTATTGTAATAGAGAATAACCGGTTCAAATTTAACTTTTTAGAACACAAACAATGGTTATAAGTTAGTAAATATGAAAGAAAATTAATTAATATATTTTTTAATAAAGCGTGTTATGTAATGTTGGAATTTCTTGTATTTTTTTATTTAAATCTCTATTACTTAAAAAAAAATATTTTAATATTCGTTTATGTGAATTATTTCGTATAACACCAATGTCCAACATAAATACCAAAAATAATATTAAATATAACTTTTCCCAATGCCATAAATGTAAGTAAGGCTATCTTACCAAAACAAATTTTAAACTTTACAAGCTACAAATTGGGGAAATGTGTATGCTCATTTCCTGTGAAACCTTGCCTAACAACGTTTTAAAACTCGTTATTTTTTTTATTTCTTTACGTTTGTGTATTTCATATAATAAATTTAAAGTAGTCGAATTCTATGAGGATTGTTGGAAAGGGGGCTATAGCCACATTGGAAATAGAGGCTAGTTACACCAGTGAATTAATGTACCTTTTTCAATTTCAGAATTTCTTCATGCCTCTAGTAAAAGTTTGGGACCATGATAGATGTATCTGCAAGTTAGAAAAGGCTAAGAGTTACTGGAAGAAGGGGAATTTGAAACCATGAAAATGACTTTACTTTTTCACAAATGATGGTTTCTCCACTGTGTACTTGAGAAGGATGCTTACTCAGGGCTGATGGAATAGCTTATTTTATGTAAAATCCCCAAACTAGTAATAATGCACTAAGTGTTCCAAGAGTATGTATATGTACAAATTAAAATTTTGAAAATATGTACAATTGAGAATAAGATACAATTTAGCTATTTTATATACAATTATAAAAAAAAATAAGAATTTTGTTATTTTTTTTTAATTATCCATCTAGATTTTCATAAAAGTGTTGGTGTTGAAATTTGGTTTATGTAACTAAGTACTTTTTCTTTGACATATGTTATTATTCAATACATAATTGCCAGGCCTGAATAAAGTATTTATGAAAAAATATCTGGCATTTTTCATTTGGTATAAAAATAATTTTTTGTACCGTTCTTATTTGACCACCAAATATAGCTATTACCAGGAGTAATTGTGATTCTGAATTTTAATTGCTTTAATAACATGGTTTTAATATAGTTTTAAGTGAATATCTGCAGTTTTCATGAATTTTTTAATCAGTTTTCGATCACTCTGGCAGTCCTTTTAGGGCATATTAACCAAGTTAATTCATGCAAGGTCGTCTGCCAACTTATAAGAGCTGCTGGTGTAAGTAATATATATATTTTTAAAAATCGTGAAATATTAGATTGCCTATCTTTTCAATTACAAGAAAAATTTCACGACCAAACTTCACACCCAGAACTCGGCAGTCGAATAACAAGTACCCAAGGTAAAGGTTTAGGACGTAAAATTATCATATGTGTAGTATAGTATTTTTTTTTTACTATAAAATAGTAAAACTATGATATCTGATAATAAATATAAAAATCTATATGTTCAATTAAATTTGAACTTAAAATACACATAAGTATAATTTATGACTAATGAAAATAAAAAATAATTAATGGTTAGGTTTGGTAATTTTTTTAAGATACTTTAATTTTAATCACAGATAAAAAAAAGCAGCATATTTCTGAAAGTGATTAAAAAATAATACATTTCACAGACTTATTTAAATTCAGCTAAATTTTTTTTTGACTAATTACAAGCAAACAATTTTTTAAATCTTATTTTTGTTTCTTCCAAATCCTGTTTTTAAGAAAAAATATATCAGATTTGAAAAATTGTTTGCTTGAAATTAGAAAAAAAATTTAACTGAATTAAAATAAGTGTGTGAAATGTACTACTTTGTAATCACTTTCAGAAATATGCTTTTTTTATCTATGATTAAAATTAAAGTATCTTGCCAAACCCAACCAGTAATTTTTTTGACAATTTTTGCTATAAATACGTAATCAGCACATGTTGTAATAAAACATCACATGCTGTTAAATTTAGGCACATTTGCTGTAAATATGTTAGCAGCACATGATGTAAAATAAAATCACATGCTGTTAATTGAAATAAACACATTGAAGTTTTAAGTTTTACAACACACTGTCATGGCACAATTTTTACCCGGACAGTGTGCTGTTTTCAGTCTGATTTTTTTTAACAGTGTATATGAAAGGATACTTTGCTTTTCAAATTATTGATAATTTTTTGGAATAAAAAAATACACTATTCACAATTTTTTTTTTACCATTTAGTCTTATTTTAAATACTTTATTTTAAAATGCTCTCAGTTAAAAGTCTATGTAACTTATATGTTCATTTTTCCTATCTAAACATATATTTACACACAATTAATAGTAAACCTTCTTAAAAATATGTATATATATATAATTTTTGAACATGTATATATATATAAATATGTATATACATGAAATATGTATACTGATTTTTAAAATTTCAAATTTAATTTAAAAAAGTCTGTACGATCTGAGCGGATGTTATGGTTACAAAATGTAATATGTAAGGGTAATTAAAAACCCAAGTTTGAAAATGATAGCTAAAAATGTTTCTTCTTTTTTCCGTCTAAAAAATTTGCGCTTTCAGGAGAATGACCCTTCTACTGATAATCAGATGTTTACTAGTTCGACCCTGTGCGGTGACAAAGATAAGAAAAAAATATTGATCTTGTGATCGGAGAGGGAAAAATATGGGAATATTTGATCTAATCTAAATTTTAATGGGTTTAGCTATGCAACGTTTCACCACTAAATGGTATCCGTATAGCTATAAGATGGTGAAACTAAACACCAAATGTTGGTTGCAGCTAAATGGGTACCAAATTTTGGTGCAAGGTCGTAATAATTTTGAACAGTGTAGCATTCTTCCGATTACCAGCTGAACGCCTTTATCCACTGGGCTACCGGGCACCTCATGATGCAAGGGGATTTCCCGTTTTGTTGATGTAAATTTAGCAAAGGTTTCGGTAGCAGTTTAGAATATTGAACCTTTTTTTTTATTAAAAACTGCGCTTTTCTCCGAACAAGTATTTTTGGTTCAACCTTAGATTGCACCAGAATATGGTGTAAGTTGCTTCTGTTTTGCACCAATATATGGTGTAACGTTGAACAAAAAATTTATTTTAACTGTTGTACACCGCTTCCAGCCGGTTACCTAATTTACATATTGTTTTAAACAGGCTTTAGAATTTTCAGTCGAATTCGCATAAATTGCCATTTATGTCATATCTTAACCTAATAACTATGTTTTCTATTTGTTTCTTATATTTACACTTCAATTTTTGCACATCAGTGTATGTTACACCGTCAACTAGGTCTTTGGAGATTATTGTTAAGCCTGATAGAAGTTTACTTTGCTTTGGAAATACGAATTAGTAAAAGGATCAGTTTAATTTTACTTCGATAAACTTCTATTAGACTTATTGTTTATTAAATTACTATTTTTAATCAATAGGTAATTTTACCAAATAAAATATTCCATTTAACAAAAGTCGATTAAGCGCGAAATAGAACGCGTTCAGGAAAGTGTTTTAGGAAACAATTTTTAAGCAAGGCATTCCTCGGCCCTCCATGGAATACACTTCGCTTCTGTTGCAATATTCAAAAGAATCGCTTCCAGCATGTTCACGCGATGTTCATATATATGCACCTGAACCACTCGTCAAAGTGCATGTCCAACTGAAGATTTAGAAAACAATTTCAAACACTCCTTCAATTATACATGGGATTGGGTGAACTTCCCCTGATGGTAACCCGTTTTATACGAGCTCAATACTACACTGTAAAAAAATACTGTAAAAATACAGCATTTTCGTAGCATAAATACAGCGTACGCTGCTGTAATTTTTTACAGACCGTTCTGTAAACACAATTTACAACACATTGTGATGTAACCTGCTTCTGAAAATTTCTCAGAGCCCGTCTGGTGAGTACCATGTGATATTATTAACGAAACAGCTTCGAGACCAGTACTTTCAAAGAACTTATAATTTTAAGAAGGTTCACTTCGACAATACGTAAAGACCCGGGAACACATACACATTCACACACACATTCATACATGCACCTCGTTATTTTAGAACCATGGTCAGATGACGAGCAAACACCTGAACTGGCACCCAACGCCTTCAATAGACGTCGGGACTTTGAACCCCGATCAGATTTATCGTGTACCAGTCCCGTATACACGGCAGTATAATTTGTTGGATATTCTGGACGACTTTCTAGTATTTTTGTAGCGAAGCTGCTCTTTCACTTGAAGTCGCAAAGGTTTTGGCATGTGCAGAAAGCAATTTTTTTTTGCGTCTGATTTGATATGCTTGGTGTGCCAACGATTATGTGTTATTCTGTGATGTGTTGACAGTCAAGATCGTTCATGATTTCCTTCGATTATAGGATTAAATAAAGACATTTTCTGATATTTAAGGTAAGAGACAAGCAATTTATTATTAATATAGCCAATTTTAAGCGCACATATACTTTTGTATGTTGTTTTCTGACAAAACTTTCTGTTTCAAACGGCAATAACGCGACTTCTTAGGCTTTCCAAATAATTGGGGTTCGAGTAATCTAAGTACTGAACTTGGAAGCACTTTGTAGTTTTTTTTATATGTTGTCAACGGAAAATACGATTATATAAGAGGATTGAGAGTAAAGCTGATTTTCCTTAGTAGGGATCGATTGTCAATGTTTTAAAATACAGACACATTTTTATATTTGTTTGATGTGCAAGATTCAAGGAGGGGAACATGTACAAGCCAATATCGCCGACCAGGCCATTGAAATAAAAATTTCGACGTCAACATTTGCTGACTCCAAAAAGAGCGGTACATGTACAAGGTGGAAAACGGCGACGTAAAGTTCTCTTCTGACTGAGATTCGAGATTACGATCCAATGTTCTCGGGTCATTCCTTCGAAATAGACCCCGATACGTCGCCAAAAACCGACTATACAGCTCTTGTGCGACGTAAATTAATCAAACATTGAAAATACAATCGAAAAATCATAAAATAATTACTGTTTTGAAAACGGCATTTTGAGAAGGTAACTGTTCTTTAAAAAGAACTTGGACCTACATCCTGCAGGTAAACTAAAAATTTTCAACTTTTTCAGAAATAAGACTCGCAGTGAATTCTGGGATTGTGGACGTCGGATCCGAGCTACCAGGTAGCTAGATTTGAAAAATTGAAAGACCGAGTTTGATTCTTCGACCGGCCCACCGGGCGTTTGAAATGGCGAAAAGACTCTTTAAACTTTTTCGGTATGAATGCAATTTTTGACAAATGAATTTGGATTATAATCTGTTTGATGATTTTATTTGTTATTTAAATAAAAAAACACACATTTTTTCTTAATTCACAATATCGTACTATGTTGTCGAATCATCCAATCTCGCTTTTTTTAACACCCTTCTAATTGAATGTGTGAGATTGGAAAGGATTCTATTGTAATCCAATTGCAATCTTTTCCTTTTTAATCTCACCCATTGAATTGTTATATCAATTTGAAAAATGGCAATCTTGCGTAATTCCAAACATATTACTATATTTAGTCATAATAATTTACAAATGTCAATTCGAGACCTTTTTAAATTTTATTCCGCGTTATTAGTACATGCTTGCACCATCTGTGCTATGAAAATGCTAATTCTGAAAGGATGGCTTGCAGAGAGCATTTCGAGAGAGTCGTTTTATTCCGTTTGTCCAAGATACTTCATAGTTAGTGAAATCCAAAAGAAAGACCTGCGTTTTTTTACTTAAAAAAATTTCGTGAAAAATACAGATTAAAAAATGTCAAGATTTGTGGATTAAAAAGTAATTATTCTGATAATGAAGATAAATAGTTTGTTCAAAACAAGTCGAATCTTGACAATATATTTTATTGTAAATGATTATTGTATTATTTTTGTTTATTACAATAAATACAATCACAAAATATGTCTGAAAATCCTTGAACATTTATGAAAGATAAATTAATAGTTTATGTAAATAGTTTGGTACATAGGTCACGAGTCTCTATTTTTTATTTAATTTTTTTTTCTCCCTTAAACTACAAATAACAACTAAGCCTAATTAGAATTAAAAAAAAATGATAGTCTATGAGTAACACTAACAATTAGGGTAAGTGCATTCCTTTCTGCGTAATATTTACTTCACACCAAAATGACATCTCAGAAAATATTATTACATTAAAATAACAGGAACATCCGACAGGTACAACCCCCACTGTACCGTATGATTTGGCATCCTTAATGGAATTAAATTGTTAATAACTTATCCTGTTCTAAAGGACAAATGTGATCTGAAATGATATTTTTCCTCAGACTCTGCGTTCTTTCTAAGTATTAAACACAAGATATTCTATCCATTGTTTACAGAAATCCAATTATCTTTTCTTGAAATTCAATTTAACCGTGCATTTCATAAAATATTAATAAGATTACACCCTTTTATTCGACATTTCTTCTTGTAAAGAGATCTTGAAACGTTTTTGAAGAAATTCGTCAATACAGTCATTCCGCTCCGAAAGAGCTTTTATAAAAGATTCAATGATGGCATTCCAACTTAACGGAACTATTTCTGTTATTGATATCGAATTCCACACATAACGGAAGTAAATAGCTTTGATTCACCCTTAATATGATATCGAATTCATTCTTGGATAAATACAAGTACATGAAAATTGTATTATCTACATATTTCTTATTGCAAGACAAAGGAAAATTGTGTCTGTTTATTATTACATTTTATAAGAATGCTGAAAGGCGTTTCATTGAAGCAAAATAATGGAAATATTTCTTTTTTTTAGTGCAGGGATGGATAAAGATATTAATTACTTAAAACCTTATTTCACTTCATAGACAATGTTGTTCTTGTTTTGTAAGAACAACACGACATGAAATGCTTTGCTGAATAAATATGAATATAGCCGATATTACAATTTAGTTTTCGATAACAATGAGAAAATTTTAAGTATATGAACTTAATGTTAAATACCGGAATTTAATTATTAAACAAAGTAAGCAATTAAAGCTTTTTAGGTTACATTTATTATGTTGAAAAGTAACGATGTTTAAAATCGAAACTTAAAATTTTGAAATAAAAGTCCGTACAACTGTAGAAAGATAACATCTAAATTTCATAGAACTTATAAAAATAAAACGCTTTTGTAAAGTAATATAAAAGATAAAATATGGTAACTGTTAACAGAATTTTGATTTACCTGTTTAATAATTCCCGTTTTAAGCGAATGGATAAAACAAAAACAATAGTCTACATATAGTTAACACAGCAAAAATAATTATTTTTAATATATTTCCCCTTTTATGTCGGTAAAATAAATGACAAGTTAAACAATGTATACTATTGATCCCAATGTTTCACATTGTTCCATGGCGTAAAATAAATGTTCCATTACCTTATGAAATGTGAATAGTTTTACAGATACATGTCCATTGTTCCGAACAAAGCGTTATACTGTGTCCTAAACGTAATAAATGTGTTCATGTGCTTTAAAACATTTTCGCCATGCAACAAAAATCTAAAAAAAATTAATGAAAGCTCTCGTACGATATATTTGCTTATTTGAATACGTGAAGTAGAACTTTAGCGATCACCTGTACAATAAAGGAAATTAGTTTCAGATGGCTTAATTGAAATTTTACAAGTTTTTGTGTCATTCAAATCGCTTATAGTTCGTAAAATATCAACTTTTGAATCGTATATTTTTTAGATCTGTGATTTATAGAGAGTTAACATCCTAAAAGTGAAAATTACAGAAATAAATATTAGCATTTAAAGTTATTTTTCCTAATTTTGACATGTTTTTAAAGCTGGACTATTACAATTCACTATCATATTATCGATAAGTGCTTTAATCTAGTTAAATCTTGTTGAAGTATACTATATTAAATCCTCTTCTACGTTGGGCCACGTATCTACTTATAAATATTAAAATTTTTAATATTTAACGTTATATAACATATACCAGATGTCCTCTCGGCAATGACATCAAAGTATAAATTATATTCTCTCAGAACAGATTTTTAATCTGAAGTCTTAAGTACTTTCAGCAGAATCTCAAATCCTTTGTTTACTAACTTATTATTTAACTAAGATTGGGAGAGAAAAGTTTTCAAACAAAGTATTCACAACCTTTCATCGCATCTGTTTTAGAGCGCATTTAGAGAGTAATACAAACAGAGGAAAGTGAAAATATGCGAGAAGTCTGTGAATTGGAAAAGGAAATAGAAAATTGCAATGCAAATGTGCATATATTTACCTCGTCAAAGAACCTTTTTCGCATGAAATATTATTATTCAAGAAATGTATTACTAAGTTTCTTGATTTTTAATTAATAAGAGCTAAATGAGTGGAAAATTAATGAACGTTATAAACGAAGTTACATTTATTCATGTGAAAAGATGAGTTTAAAGAGTAATACAATCAGCAGAAGGTACACAATCGCAAAATCTATTAATTGTAAGTTAATATAAACTACAATACAAATTTGACAAGTGAAAGTATAAGTAACATCAGCTTTTCTGTTATATTGCAGAACAAATAAATTTTAATAACTGGAAATGAATATAGATTGTATTTATATGTAAAAATGTAGTTTCAGATTAAAATGATTCATTTCATCCAAAGTAAAATAATAACATTTTTAAATAGCATGGTTTTGTAACCAGGGATAAACATTCAAGTATTTGCAAATATCTAAAGACAAATTTTAATAGCTACACTATCTAATTCCATGAACCAAAATATAAATTCTTAAAACCCCAAAATATCAAATACATTAGTTAAAACTTATACAAGTCGTACTTAATACCACAATGAAAATTGAAGATGAGTAACAAAGATAAAATACACCTGTATTTTCCGCAATGTATAAAATGAATAATATAATGAGATGTTATGTATACAGTTCCAAATAAGGTTTCAAATAAGATCCTATGGATTTCCAGAAAACAGCTGACATGGACAATAGACAAGTTCTGGAACTGCACTCCTCTATTACAAAATTATATGATATGAGAATTTCTATAGCTAATATTTTGTACAACCTTACATTTCAATTTAAATTCTTACACACAATGAAATATTCTATCCTTTATGAATAAGTATTGGGATAATGCTCTTACGATTCAACATATCTATAAGGATTGTCGAACTTGTATAAGAAAAATTTGCAATGAAAATGGGCTATATCGGTAAAAAAAAGTTTATATTTTGACAGCGGACGTTAATCCATTAGTAGCATAGAATTTAATAGAACCTAATCTTCCTCTAATATGACGACCACAAATTAGGAATTACAATGATAACCAATAAAATTATTTTACGATATCTGGTTATTTCTAAAACTAATTCATAAATGATGTTGAATACGAAACGAAACGTAAACAATGACAAGGATATATTTATTTTCTTTAAAAAGTATCTGGGTAATGAAAGTATTTAGGTAATTATAACCTTCATGCCCTTCACTTTCAAATGACAAAGCCCATTAAAAATTGTGATATGGTAAAGCCACACGTTGAATAAAAGTATCGGTGACTAGCTGGAGGACATGACCCGTCATTTCTGTGGAAAATTGAAGGTTTTTATGACGCGGTTTCAAAGAAACAGGTGGAAACATGTTTCGAATTGAAAGTGCTTTAACCTTAGCGTCAACTTTGGAAGCGGGCTTAATTAACCCCATTAAAAGCTACTTTACTTTTAGATGAAACAAAATTACATCGAAGTTTAAAAGTGTTTCTGTGAACGTTCTAATTCGGGACAGTTTATTCCTTGTTTAAAGTCGACGTTCTATATGATAAAACCTCAAAGAAAACCTTTAACTGACGAGGTGCATTTTAATTACAACTTTAATTTAAGGGAATTATATCAACTTTAAAATAAAATGACAAATGTTAAGTATAAAATATTTACTTTTGATGTATGCTTAAAATAAAATGTGTATATATTTAAAAATATTATCTACATGAATAATACAATGACATACATTTCGTAAACTAAATGATTGCCACTCATTTTTGATTAGTTATTTACCATGGTCCATTTGCATAAAGATTATCCATATTAGAAAATCTATCATTGCTACGATATGTTAGAGCAGTGGTTCCCAATTAGCATTAAGCCCCTAGCTCAAACTAAAAGAGAACATTTCTTCATATATGCTCATGAAAATCCCCAGCTTTCTCGGCACGTTTCAATTTGGTTGAAACATGAAAAGGAAGGGAAGAAGGAAATCTAAAATTATTTTTAGAATGCCTTTGAATTTGTCGTAGCTTTTACTAAGAATAGGGACACAAATTTAGCGAACAAATACATATAAAAGATAACGCCATAATCAGAAATTTAATTACTTTTAGTCTCGTACTGCACATTGAACACTCATTTAAACTCAGGAAAACAATGTAATAGAAAGTCCTACATTTTTTCTCCTATGTGACCCCGCGGACTCCCTAACATCGACCCGCGGACCACCTTTTAGAAACCCATGTCTTTGAATATCTACACATAAAGTACATTGATTTAGTGTTCTTTTTACAATGTTTATCATTAAAACTTATGCTAAAGAAATTGCATTGAATATCTTTTGCCAAAAAAAAATCCTGTATTAAAAATAACTGTCCTAGTTATCTTGATAATTAAATTCATAGTGCAAAGCCGTAATTAGAAGAAATGAAAGAGGAGATGCCATGGCTGCTAACAGAAACGGGATAACCATTAGAAATCTGCAATTGTAAGAAGGAATGTTAAAGTTAAGTATCGCTCTCTAGGAAAATTTTGAACGGAATAAGTTAAAGTTGTATTTTAAAAATACTATTAACTGGGAAGAAAAAAATAGATAAAAACTTTCCAATGTATTATATTTATAAGGAAACTTTCGAAATGTAGTTTCTAAAATAAAAATATGATTTCTTAAATGTCAATAGCCAATTTTTAAAGTTAAAAAACCTGACGGTTACGAATAGTTCATAGAAAATATTTTGTAGCATGGTGTTATTCTTCTTCAGGGAAATATTTAAATGTAAGAAAAAGTAACCATTCTGTTCTGATTATATAAGGAATATATAAATATTGAAAATTGCGGTATTATATATTTTAAATTGAAAACTTACTTCGCTTACTGACTTAAAAATAGTAACTTAAGCGGAAATTCGATAACGTAACTTTGCTCTTATGTATAAAGTTACGAAAACAATCCAACAGTTGGGATGGAATATTTTGATGACATCTTTCTACAATATTTTTCTACAAATTTACTAGGTTTTCTGATATACAAGATTGATTTGTTGCTATCCAAAATAAAAACAATCAGAGAACTTAAAATTTTCGATGTAGTTCATTAAGAATTTTTATGAGGGGAGAAGGGGTCAATTACGTAAGTAGTCATAAAGCCTATAAAGTACATTCTCATTTAAATGACAACAAATCAGTTACGCAGTGTGTCAACAGCAGAGACAGAAATGTGCATAAATGGTCATTCAAAGTATCAAAAAATCTGTACATAATAATTTTAAAAACAATGGGAAAATATTCGTCTTAACGCTGACTAAAACTTAACGTCGCTTCAATGTTCTATCGAACAATATTAGTTTGATACCAAAAATAAAATTCCGCAAGAGGAAGTTAAAACGTCGACGGAGGCATTTTAACGTTTGATTTTTCCATCAACTTCTCTCAAAGCCTTTCAACATTGATTATTGATATTCTATAAACGCAAGAGTTGATAGCCGCCATTGTTGAGTTCGATATGAGTAGTTCTTTTTCAGAAAAAAGGGTCATTTTTCAAGCCCGCATGCTTATCAGATCTCCTCTATTTGCAAGAACAGACCAAGGGGTAAGAATTTTTATTTTCCTCCACGAATAGACTCTCGGTTTTCAACGCCTTTTGCTCATCAAAACGTTGCTTCAACTCGTATGGAAGGGATATTACAGCTTTGGAATATTTTACTTGGGGGTGTAAAATTTAAAATGGCTTCTAACAATAAACCGGCGTTAAGTTACAGCAGTTATTTGTGTTGAAGATGAAGTGCAGCAACAAATCGAGAAAAGAAGAGGAAATATATTCTCGGAACTGTTATTAATTTGACAGTTTTCTGTTGAGAAATTGAGGGGATTTTCATGAGCTGAAAATATTACTTGCCAATGCTTTTGTGTTCTGATGAAACAATTCTTTTATAGAAAATATTTTGTGGAATATATTTAAATATAAAAAATATCAAGCAGGATTGTTAAAACTTTTATTAAGTCTAAATTATTTTTGGAAAAAATATTTAAAGATAAAATATAACAGGGAAAACCGCTGACAGCAATAATTTAGTATTTCTACATATTCAATACCAGTTGTTTTCATTGTTTCTGATGTATAACTCAAATGATATAGGAAATACGTGTTTAAGATAAAATGTAAAAAGAAATATAAATACGAGAAAGTATTCCTTTAAAGAAATAATGAAATAAAAATATTTACATATAAAACTATTTCAAATGTTTAATTGCAACAATATATTAATATTTTGTACATGAGAATGCCTTAAGTACACGTACGAGTTATTTACTGTCTGAGACCGTATAGTTTTAAAACCAGATAGATCCATTTTCATAAATTTTACAGAAACAATTGACATCCACGTACTTTTGGGTTTATCTTTGAAGTAATTGTTAGAATGGATTCCAACACTTTTAGACAATACCACTTTGTAATGTGGTGTAGTGCATTGAGAACTTGTGAAAAATAATTAAAAAAAAACGATTTTGCGAAAATGCTAGATTTATTTGGTTTTGAAAATATACTGCTCAATTAAAATTATTACTTAATACACACCAATTACGCTTTAAAAAAAATAAAAAAAAAATAATATTACAACGAAATGATTTTGTCAAAGACTAAATAGTAATTTATCGTTTCGTAAATTTTGTAAGCACCTGGTGACAAAAATGTATCAGTTATGTAAATTTTTATCTTACACTGTTTAAATTTAACAGTTATGTAAATTTTTATGTTACACTGTTTAAATTTACAGTTATGTACCATTGTTTGTTACACTGTTTAACTTTAACAGTTATGTAACAGTTTATTTTACAATGTTTAAATTTAACTGTTATGTAACAGTTTATATTACAATGTTTACATTTAACAGTTATGCACCCTGTAAAAAAAGCGCAAATTTATGTGCCATCTCCCATTAAATTTCTGTTCAAAAACGTTTTTTTACCGATAGGATGGGTGAACCGTATTTTTTAGTATTTACCGTATTTTCTTAGCAGAGCCAACATGATTTTTTAAAAAATATGTGGGTATATGCCCGTAAAAATGGTCTGCACAATTTCAGCCTAATGTAATTGGCCAATAAAGGTTACGTTGTCACGAGATTCAATCCTGTTTAACCTTCGCCTGGCTGTCTGAGCACCGTTAACGAACTTCGTAACAAGTACTATTATTTTCATTAATCATTTTATTCATTTCATTATCAACAGCATTGTAGTGCTAAAAATTTTTCCCGGTACGCAAGCCTTTCTAATCATGGCTGGGACATCGTATTGTCCCCACTACACCCCTGCTCATTCCATTCCCATTGGCCATTTATCGATCATCCGACAAACATAAACAGGTGCAAGAATGTCACCACACACCTTTTCTCATGGTAACCCCATGTGTGTATTGGAAGCGAAGAGCACAATCTTTTAGTGCATAGCGAAAATAACCGTGAAAAATTCAAGAGTCACTCTCACAGAGAATTGTGCAAATAAATCAGTTTTTTTTTGTTATTCAGAGGTTTGCAAAATTCTGTCAATATTTGCCTTTTTTTGCTAAGAAGGCAAATATTATGTTTAACCTTAATTATGCCTGATATGGTTCCAAATGGAAATTGGCTGCTTTAAAGTTTGCTCCATTGATCCTTTAAGACGCTTCATTGAGGTTTTTAATTTTCAAAATTTTTGTTCTTAATTCTAAAAAAATTAGGTGTCCTTTTAAATGACTAGCTGAAGTTTAACTAAAGCTATTTAAAGTCTAAAGATAACTTTTTGTTATATTTTAAAGTTAATTAAACTTGTAAAAGAAATCCTATTTGTCACAGTAAATTTTCACAGAAATTTTAATGGAATATTCCGCAATCTTTTAAAATTGAAATTATAATTTTTTTTAACCCGATAAAATGCACATACGCCATCATAATAAAGAAAGAATGAGAAATAGACAGCATTTCCTGTAAAAACATTATTTTTATTATTTATCTTCAAACCGTATATATATATATATATATATATATATATATATATATATATATATATATATATATATATATATATATATATATATATATATATATATATATATATATATATATATATATATATATATATATATATATATATATATATATATATATATATATATATATATATATATATATATATATATATATATATATATATATATATATATATATATATATATATATATATATATATATATATATATATATATATATATATATATATATATATATATATATATATATATATATATATATATATATATATATATATATATATATATATATATATATATATATATATATATATATATATATATATATATATATATATATATATATATATATATATATATATATATATATATATATATATATCCCAGGCAGGTGGGCGTGGTCTCGTTCGAGAGAGGGGATCATAAAGTTGTGTGACCTTGTGGCTCAGTCGCCATCATGCGTTGGAGTAACGAACAGCGTGCATTTGCCGTAGAGGCCTATTTCTCCAACGGAAGTTCGGTGGTTTCATCCCAGCGCGCTTTCCGAAATCGCTTCAATATTGCACCTTTGGGACTTGTCCCGGACTGGAAATCTATTCTTTTGTGGGTGACAACTTTGAAGGAAACTAGTTCTGTGCAGAAAAAAATAAGTGGAGACGTACGTCCCATCAGATCACCTGAAAACACACACACGTCACTTACCGTTATGTGAACATGCTCGAAGAGTATTTTTTTGCCACGACTTGATGAAATGGACTTAGGAGAAGTATGGTTTTAGCAGGACGGAGCAACAGCCCATACTTCAAGGGCATCGATGGCTGTGTTGCGAAATCACTACCCAGGGCGCCTCATCTCACATAGGTGATTTGGAGTGGCTGGCGCGTTCTCCCAATTTGGCCCCATGTGATTTCTTTTTGTGAGGGAATTTAAAATCCCGTGTCTATACTGCCCGCTCACAAACTCTGGAAGATCTGAAAAAAAAACATTCAGGGAGAAACGGCCAACATATACATCAATATGCTGGAGAGAGTGATGAGAAACAGCAGAATTCGGTTCACTTAGTGTATCGATAATGGCGGGCGTCACTTACCCGATATGATTTTTAAAACTATGTAAAACCACAACTTTAAATGTATAACTTTTGTATAAAAAAATAAATAAAAAAATATCTTTACTACTTTTTGTTTTATTGTAATACAAATAAGGAAGTTAGCTTGCCGCACCCTGTATATATACATTTTAAAACAGAATTTTTAAAAGAACAGAAAAAGAACTGCCATTAGTATGCCAGTACAAATTTCGTACTGCAGACAGTGTACAGAAGACGGTTAAAACCTGAAACACCCAAACTGCATATTTCATACACAACCCGCGATTCTTAAATTATTCAATTCTTTCAGGAAGCATTTACTAATCCCCGCAAAGTTCTAACAGGTAACAAGAGAAAAAGCGCTTTCAAAGTGATCAAACCAGCACCGTATTTCAAAGATACGTTCCTAAAAGAAAATATTCATGGATCCCATTCCATTACGTGCTGCTACATCAAGTTTTAATATGATGCCATTAGGTATGAGATCCTATCCATTTCGTGCGAAAAACTCTGCTCTGATATTCCCAGAGGTGACATTTCTTCTTCTTGAAATTTAACAGAAGGAGAAAAACCTTTTTTTGCCCATAAACCCCCTTTACCTTTTTTTCTTCTTCTTTTGTCAAGTGTATGTTGAAGTTAAACGTATGGATTTTATTGGTTTAAAAAAATAAACCTCTTGGGATCTGAGGGGAAAAGTAAAAGTTTTTTTAATGTCAATTTCTGTATAATCTGCTGTGCTGGATTTTCTTTGCCACTGAGTTTTTAGATTGTATTTTTTTGGAAAAAGTCTTCTTAATAGACAATAATGACCGTTTTGGGTGTGATTTCTTATCTGTATTTAAAAGATTTCTATTCTGGTTTCTGCTAACTTGGTATAGTAAAATGGAAATAATTTGTTTTGTTGGAGTGACAATTTTATAATAGCGATTAAATATTACATTTAATATACTTTTTATTTTTTTGTTAAATTAATAAAGTGGCATTTGAGAGAAATTAATAACACCCGTTAAATTTATTTTAAATTATTTTAACTTGCCCATTACCAAACCCGCAATTTGTAATATACAATTTCGCCGATAGAATTTCAAATTGTCCAGGTGCAGCTCTAGTGCGACTTTAATTCTACCAATCAGCCAACCCAAATTTTCGATAGTTTAGAAATATAATGGTGTAAATCGCATCATATTTTATAGATATAAAAAAAATACTTCCTTTGGCTAAGATATGGCTATATATAGTTTGAAAAATAAAACGATTTCTTCTTGTGTATATCATTTTAGTAAACACGATAAAAGTTGAAAATGTCTTAGAGAAGTTTAAAAATCAGCCAACAATTAATTATATACCATAACAAAAGCTCCATTCCCACTCATTTTTTTTCAATTCGAAAAATATTTATGCACTTCAACATGCTTTGTAATATCTCTCTATAAAATTAAATAATGCTCGCGCATTTGTATGATATAGATGAACCATTGACAATAAAGCATCTCGAGTAAATTAAAACGAAAACATTAAGCTGGAAAATTCATATTTAGTATATAAAAAATGCAGTTCGGGAACTTGATTCAATTTTCACACACATAAGCTCTTACCATTACCATATCATATTTAAAACAATGCAAGCTCGCACTAAACAAACAAAAATATACTGTATAAATTAACTAGAGTCTACAATACTACTTAGCCTTATAAATAATATAAATTTTTCATATTTTCTCCTAATACATAATAAATAATATAACCTTTATTCCAAAAACATTGCAAGAACAGGAGCGCATCAGAACACATAAGAGAAGCAACTAACTTAGTTTATAAACTTCCATTACCCTAAAGTCACAAATTATAGCAGCTACATTATGAACAAACTTTACACGACTTCGATCACGATTAGCAATCTAGCAACAAATATTACTCTGTCCGCATAACTTATTCATGATATCGCACAGCGTCCATTCACAGCCATTTGCAGCTTGATACAGTCATATATTACAAGGCATGACCATGATTATCTCGAACATTGGGGTATGGGGTTACTCTCGGAATACTGAGCTTGTGTGTGTAGTCAGTCACTGGCTGTTGATAGACGCATACTGCAGAAGCATAGCAGAGGGTTCCGCCATGAACAGTTCGACCGTTTTGTCTGCCCGCAAAGTCCTATAGAAAAGGTGAAATATCTATTTAGGACACGATCTTCACTAACTTCACTCCCAAAGATGAGGAGGGAATTTACGAAGTGACATTAATGATGGGAATTTGAACGGAATCCTTAAAAGGATGTGGGGATGGCTAAAAGTGTTTGGGAGAGGATATTTTAAAAGTTAGATTTAGTGATAATGCCTTCACCCCATTGTTGTATTCAAGTATACTTGAAAGATAAAATATAAATTCGTCGCAAATCGTGAGTCTGCTATCAATTGGTAATGAACTATATTAGCATGTATTTTTTCTTAAGTAACCAAAATCATAACTTAGGGTCAATATGTATGTTAATGTTCACTGATATTTTAAAAGCATGTTATCAGGGATTAATTTTTACCTTAAAGACTTTCAAACGTTCTAGAATGATTATTTATAAATAGACGATATATATATATATATATATCCCAAAGATGAGGAGGGCTTTTTTAAGTGAAACTAGAATTTCGTTTCGAGAACAATACAGCATACTGTAATAAACTGCAAAAAAATTCCGTGCAAGATTACAGCACATGGTGCTGGTAAAAGAGTAATGCCTACTCCCTGTGCTGTATGTTTACAGTTTGCTGTAAAATAATTTTGTTGTACTTTTTAATCGCACGTGCTGTATTTTTACAGTTTGCTGTAAACTACTTTTGCTGTAGTTTTCCATCATGTGTGCTGTGTTTTTTCAATTTGTTATAAAATAAGAATGCATTAATGTTCCCTTGCTTGTACAGTGTTTTTACAATAGTTGTAAAAACATTTCTTTCATTTCCCTTTACCTGTTGCTTTATTTGTTTAATTGCAAAGCATTTTCTTTTTTATAGCACACTAAAAAAAGCAGCAAAAGGTGAAAAAATATTAAATATTTTTGCAGTTACTGTAAAAATTTATGTGGTCATTACTTTATGTGAGTGGAATAAAAATTACAAGGCAACGCAATTCCGATAATAATCAGAGGACAGACAAACAATAATGGTTCCTTTATGAAAAGATTTATTAAAAAAAATGCATTTGTTCTGTGTTAATGCAAAAATTCATTAACACAGAAAATTTCAAATTTAATATGAGAATAATCGTTATATATAAGTGATGAATGTAAAAATATGAACAAATCATTTTATATAAATATTTATGACATATACACTCATACAAACCACTTCAAGTTTTCTTTTTTGCTATTGTGATCTCAGGAAAGTATAAAGAAATTGGCTTAGAATGCACAATAACATTTAATCATAAACTCCAACATTGTATTTCCATTAAAGAAAACTAGAATACTTGTGGAGCGTGCATGGGAAAAAACAAACATATCAAAAATATAAAAAATTATATAATCATTTAATTTTATAAACAAAAATATGACACTGACCCGGTTTTGCAATTTTTTTAATATTTCCAAAAATATCCCTTTTTTAAAAAAAACTTGAAACTCCAAATCTCCATAGAAATGGATGCCTGTAGCAAACGTTTTTTTTTTCTTTGCAATTTGCTATCGGACTTGCATGTTGATTTTTGCATGGATGTTGTTCATTTGAAATGTTAATGATGGTAACTTTTCTCAAAAACCTATGATTTTTTTATGTTGCCATTTTAACAATGACATTTTTCAAGCCTGTGTTGGAAATTTCCCATGTGTAGTTTTTATGCACAAATTCATCATGTGTAGAAGTGTGACTCTAAATAAGGTTGCATTCAAACCAATGCAGTTAACATTATTTAAATACATCTTAAGTACTTAGTATTTTAAATATTTTAAGTTTTTTAGTGGCATTATAACTAATTAATAATTATAACTTAATTTACATTATGCAATTAAAATGATATATTATTCGCTACAATTAGTTTCGTTAAGTACCTTATTGTGTTAGTACATGTGATACAAGTACATAGCAAGGTTTTATAACATATGATGACCATCAAAATTACTAAAACAATTTTTTTTTTAAAATTGCGAAATGTTCATAACATTATCGAAATTAGCTATCTTTCCAAAGTTCTCCTTTGAAGAGTCATCTGCTGTCATCACTATTTCAAATATTGAATATTAGTTTATTATAGAGTTTTCTGAAATTTTTTGTCTTACAGCAGTTTTTGATGGTTGGTTAATGTTGCTCTAGAGCTGCACAGTAGTCTATTGAAAAACATTCAGGACTATCTCGAAGAAAAGACCACGCAGCGCTGTCTCGTATTTTTTAACCATGGTGAAAAGACGAGAACAAAACATGAGCTGGCACACGACGCAATCTGAATAGGCGTAGACCATTGGAGCATTAGACCACGGTCAGATTTAAAGTGCACCAGTACGGTATACAAGCAGATGGAAATTGAGGCTAATTTAAGACGACTTTCGTAATTTAGTAGCGAATCTAGCAATCCTCCTGCCACCAGATCGCTACATCTTAACTTTGATCAAATCCTCATGACGATTTGTACTCGCAGTCCTCTGATTAATGGCCGGGTGCTGTACCTCGAGGCCACCGGCCTCCACAGAAGTTTTGAAGAGAAGTAAACTGAAAAAACAAACATAAATCAATAAAAAGATTATTGTATCAACCAACAAGGGAACAACCTGAACACTAAGAAGTTTTATAAAAAACAACTTTAAGACTACAATTATTTTAAACCAACATTTTCAACTTTATAAACTTAATTTGCGGTATACAAATATTTAAAATAACTCTGCAATTAATCACTCAAATAATTCATATATCTACATTCACTGAAATAATTAGAGCCTTTTTCAAAACATGTAATTAAAATTATTTAATAAAATTTAAAAAAATACACCCACTCCATTAATTTATTCAGTTTAAAGGGTCAATATTAATGAGTGTTTATTTTTAAATACAAGTAATATAATTTTTTTAAAATTTAAATAAGATGTTTGGAAAAATATTTACTATTAGTTTTTAATCATGTATGAAATAAAAATACGAAATTTAAAACACATAATTTCACAATAAAAAATATGTTTATATACATTTAGGCTCCTTCTAAAAACAAGTAATGAATGTAAAAGTATTTTAAGAATACTTTAACTCAATAAAATTTTAATAATTGAATACTTGTATGCCACATGTGGTTCAATGTTTAATAGTTTCAGATTTGATCGAATTCAAGCTAATTGCTCATATAAGCAAATTAAGATAAACTGAAAGGTATATTTTTGCGTGAAAACTAATAAGACTATTTGAACCTATATATATAAATAGCACATAATGAAATCCTGAACGATCTTTACTAGCAACACGGCACGAAATAACAAATCTTCCTTGGCACACGAAGCGTTTCAAATCAGGCGCCAAAACAAAATGTGCTTTCTGCGCATGCCAAAACCTCAGGTAAGAGCATGGTAGTAAACTTCACTGCAGTACTTTGTGACTTCAAGTAAGTGACAGATGGGCCCCCATGTGCACAGGGGATAAAGGCGTGCAGCTAGTAATCAGAGGATTGTGAATTTGAGCCCGACTGATGGACTTGACAAAGAAAAGTAAAAATGTAGTGATTTTGCGATCGGAGGATTGCCAGAGTCCCTACTATAATAGCAAGTCGTCTAAAATATCCAACAAATTATACTGGGATGTGTACGGGACTGGTGCACGATAAATCTGATCGGGGTGAAATGTCCTGACGTCTATTGAGGTTGCGCCGGGTGCCAGCTCAGGTGTTGTCCTTTCCATCTGACCATGGTTAAAAAAAAAACGAGGCATCGTTCCCGGGTCTTTCGATCGAGATAAGCCCCAAACCGTCGCCAATAGCCCACTGTGCAGCTCTAGTGCGACGTTGATTAATAAAACCAAACCAATCAAGTAAGTATGTGAGCGCCAAGCTTTGCCGAAGTGCCCCTTCTTATAACTTACAAGTTCTTTGAAAGTACTGATGTCGAAGCTGGGGCCCTAGCATCATCTCGAGATGTCACGACTTTCCTTTGGAATCGAAAGGTCACGTGATATTTCCTTTGATATGCCGACAGAAAGAGTTGAGATTCCAAAGTGACTTCGAAGGTGAGATCTTTTCGCGCGCTTTTCTTATCGCAATCTCAATAAAAGACTTTTCCTGATAGGCCAAGTGTTTGATGACGACCGGAAATTTCGTCACTTTCTTTCAGTGCGCATGATCAAAACGATCTCTCGGTTGGGATAGATCCCACGATACAATGAGTTGGTGAGATCGTTTCCAACAGATCTCCTACTTGGTGGGATCGTTTCCAAGAGACTTCCATCGAGATTTCAAGTTAAAAGCTATTTTTTGTAGTTTTCATTATTCTGTTTATTTTTAGATGATTTAATCTGCAGACGATAAAATAAACATCCGTCATTATAAATACGTTACTCTTGTATATAACAAAACAATATAAACCAGCATTCAACATATTAAATAAATTTAACTTGGTGTAATCATTTTTCAACTTGGTCATGTAGCTCGGCGTTGCCGATGATCTAAGTTTGAAAAATATATATATTTTATTTTGTGACGTAAAATGCCTTTTTTTATGCATTGAGAAGAAATACATTTTAATCTAGAAGAAATAACATAGTCTTCTTTGTATCGAAATAACTGATCATCATCTGACCATGGTTCAAAAATACGAAGCAGAGGCTTTGAACCGTCGCCAATAGTGCATAATATAGCTCTAGAGCGACGTTACCTAACCAAACCAACCAAATCTCTGTAACAGCCCGCTCCGTAGTGTTCGAATGGTAAGGTTGGTTGGGTTTGTTAATTAACGTCGCACTAGAGCTGCACAGTGGGCTATTGGCGAGTCAATCTCAAAGGAAAGACCCGGGAACACATAACATTCACACACACATTGATACATGCACCTCGTTATTTTTAGAACCATGGTCAGATGACGAGGAAACACCTGAACCCAACGCCTTCAATAGACGTCGGGACTTTGGACCCCGATCAGATTTATCGTGCACCAGTCCCGCATACACGCCAGTATAATTTGTTGGATATTCTAGACGAATTTCTAGTATTTTTGCAGCGAAGCTGGCAACCCTCCGATCACAAGATCACTACTTTTTACTTTTCTTTGTCAAGTCCATCGCTAAGGTTCGAACCAGGAAAGTTCGTATTCCCAGCTGACGCCTTTAAACGCTAGGCCACGGAGGCCTATAAAACCGAAGGAAAGACCCAGGAAAACTGAAAAAAAAAATTGACTAGGGTAACCATACAAAACTGTCTGGCAGAAGACATTCCTTAGTTTATTAATATCTAAATATATAGGCGATAAATACCAAATTTTTTTTATAGATATTTATAAAAAACTATAATTGCATTATATATTTATAAAAAACTATATTTTACTATCTAATGTGTAATGTATTTTTTTCACTTGTAAATTATAAATAAATATTTTTATTCAGCAGAACTGCCACTGCACATCCTCGTCATCTGACCATGGTTCAAAAATACGACGCATCGTTCTCGGTTTTTTTTCCTTCGAGATAGGCCCGGAACCGTCCCCAATAGCCCACTGTGCAGCTCTAGTGCGACGTTAATTAACCAAAACCACTCCACATCTATCATCTGACCATAGTTCAGAAATACGTGGCAGTTCCCGGGTCTTTACGTTGAGATACACCTAGAACAGTCCCAATAGCCCAATGTGCAGCTGTAATGCGACATAAATCCAACCAATTGATCAAAACCACTAGAAAACGGTTCCATAATACTACCAAACAACCACGAACCGCGTAAGATCTAACTCTTGGGATTGATATCGTCAAACGTCACTTCCTGTGAGATCGATTCCAACGTGGAACGATCCCACCGAGATGATGCTAGAGCCCCTGGTTGGGGGGTTCTAGAGGGTTGCCATCTTCGCTACAATATACTAGAAAAGTCGTCAGTATACTAGAAAAAAAGAAAAAAGCTGGCAATCCACCGATCGCAATCTCACTACTTCTTTACTTTTCTTTTTCAAGTCCATCGCACGGGTTCGAACTAGCAATTTAGTGATTACTAGCTAAACTTTATCCAAAAGTTTTGATGGGAATCCATAACTGTGAGCTTGACGTTCTTACCATTCGAACGAGCCCCAGTTGCTCAGTTGGTAAGGCGTTCAGCTACTAATCAGAGGATTGGTGGTTCGAATCCGTGCGATGGACTTGACATAGAAAAGTAAAAAAGTAGTGATCTTGCGATCGGAGGGTTACCAGCTTCGCTACAAAAATACTAGAATTTCGTCTAGAATATCCAACAAATTATACTGGCGTGTATGCGGGACTGGTGCACGATAAATCTGATCGGGGTCCAAAGTCCCGACGTCTATTGAAGGCGTTGGGTTCAGGTGTTTCCTCGTCAGCTGACCACGGTTCTAAAAATAACGAGGTGCATGTATCAATGTGTGTGTGAATGTGTTCCCGGGTCTTTCCTTTGAGATTGACTAGCCAACAGCCCACTGTGCAGCTCTAGTGCGACGTTAATTAACAAACCCAACCAACCTTACCATTCGAACACTACGGAGCGGGCTGTTACAGAGATTTGGTTGGTTTGGTTAGGTAACGTCGCTCTAGAGCTATATTATGCACTATTGGCGACGGTTCAGAGCCTCTGCTTCGTATTTTTGAACCATGGTCACATGATGATCAGTTATTTCGATACAAAGAAGACTATGTTATTTCTTCCAGATTAAAATGTATTTCTTCTCAATGCATAAAAAGAGGCATTTTACGTCACAAAATAAAATATATATATTTTTCAAACTTAGATTATCGGCAACGCCGAGCTACATGACCAAGTTGAAAAATGATTACACCAAGTTAAATTTATTTAATATGTTGAATGCTGGTTTATATTGTTTTGTTATATACAAGAGTAACGTATTTATAATGACGGATGTTTATTTTATCGTCTGCAGATTAAATCATCTAAAAATAAACAGAATAATAAAAACTACAAAAAATAGCTTTTAACTTGAAATCTCTTGGAAACGATCCCACCAAGTAGGAGATCTGTTGGAAACGATCTCACCAACTCATTGTAACCGAGAGATCGTTTTGATCATGCGCACTGAAAGAAAGTGACGAAATTTCCGGTCGTCATCAAACACTTGGCCTATCAGGAAAAGTCTTTTATTGAGATTGCAATAAGAAAAGCGCGCGAAAAGATCTCACCTTCGAAGTCACTTTGGAATCTCAACTCTTTCTGTCGGCATATCAAAGGAAATATCACGTGACCTTTCGATTCCAAAGGAAAGTCGTGACATCTCGAGATGATGCTAGGGCCCCTGGCGCCCTAGCATCATCTCGGCGGAATCGTTCCACGTTGGAATCGATCTCACAGGAAGTGACGTTTGACGATATCAATCCCAAGAGTGAGATCTTACGCGGCTCGTGGTTGGTTGTGGGATTGACTCTTGGGATTGTATTGTGGAATCGTTTTGCAGTGGTTTTGGTCAATTGGTTGGATTTACGTCGCATTACAGCTGCAAATTGGGCCATTGGGACTGTTCTAGGTCTATCTCGAAGGAAAGACCAGGGAACGATGCCTCGTATTTTTGAACCATGGTCAGATGACGAGGATGTGCAGTGGTAGTTCTGATGAATAAAAACATTCTTTTATAATTTACAAGTGAAAAAAAATACAATATTACACATTAGATAGTAAAATATAGTTTTTTATAAATATATAATGCAATTATAGTTTTTTATAAATATCTATAGCAAAAAAATTGTTATTTATCGTTTATATATTTAGATATTAATAAACTAAGGAATGTCTTCTGCTAGACAGTTTTGTATGGTTACCCTAGTCAATTTGTTTTGGGGGGTTTTCCTGGGTCTCCGTGGCCGAGCGGTTAAATGCGTCAGCTGGGAATTCGAATATTCCTGGTTCGAACCTTAGCGATGGACTTGACAAAGAAAAGTAAAAAGTAGTGATCTTGTGATCGTAGGATTGCCAGCTTCACTACAAAATACTAGAAAAGTCGTCCAGAACATCCTTAAAAATTAACGGCGTGTATACGGGACTGGTGCACGATAAATCTGATCGGGATCCAAAGTTTCGACATCTATTGAAGGCGTTGGGTGCCAGTTCAGGTGTTTCCTCGTCATCTGACCACGTTCTAAAATAGCGAGGTGCATGTGTGAATGTGTATGTGTTCCCAGGTCTTTCCTTCGAGATAGACCCCGAACCGTCGCCAATAGCCCACTGTTTAGCTCTAGTGCGACGTGAATTAACAAAAAAAAAACCCAAAAAATCCTTCGGTTTTGGCGGAATGGTTGGTTGTTTAAAAAACATTGCACTAGAGCTGTACAGTGGGCTATTGGTGACGGTTCGGGGCCTATCTCGAAGGAAAGACCAGGGAACGATGCCCTCGTAGTTTTTAACCATGGTCAGATGACGAGGCCAACACCTGAGCTGGCACCCGACGCAACCTCAATTGGCGTCAGGACATCGGACCCCCGATCATATTTATCGTGTAACAGTCCCGTATACTCGCCAGTATAATTTGCTGGATGCTCTGGATGACTTTCTAGTATTTTTGTAGCGAAGCTTGCAATTCACCGATCGCATCTCACTACTTCTTTACTTTTCTTTGTTAAGTCCATCGCACGCGTTCGAACTAGCAATCCTCTGATTACTAGCTAAAATTTATCCAAAAGTTTTGATGGGAATCCATAACTGTGAGCTTGACGTTCTGTCCACTCGAACACTACGGAGCGGGGTGTTACAGATATTTGGTTGGTTTGGTTAGTTAACGTAGCGCTAGAGCTATATTATGGGCTATTGGCGACGGTTCAGGGCCTATGCTTCGTATTTTTGAACCATGGTCAGATGATGATCAGTTATTTCGATACAAAGAAGATAGTCAGAATGATGTTGCGGCATATTATATTATAGTTAGGTTTACCATAATTTATTTTAGTAAAATTCGGAAAGTGTAATAATTCCTTACTAACTACCCTCTTTCCTAAAACAAGCACGGAGTTTGAGTGAGCTCAGAAGTGAACTTGAAATAAAAACTGTCCGGACGAAATCCGGTTGTATCGTGACCCAAATTTTAGTACAAAAATTATTATCTAATATTTAAAACTGAAACCTGTTGCATATGGTACACACTATTACTATTTATTACTATTTTGTTCGAAAACATTACAAATTGTGTGATCATTTTCACTTTTGTACGATGTTCTGTTATAATATTTTAACTATTTATAATGTATCGTATTTACTCATTACGCTTAAACATATTGCACACTAAAAACATAATTTTATTTCTTCTGTAACAAATATCATAAAATTCTATTAAAACGCATTAATTAAGGACAATAGTATTATTTTGCAAGTATTTATTATAATATATATAAACAGTTCCATAATAAAATAACATATATTCACGAAGTATTCCAATTTTTTTTACTAAATACATAATTATTTTAAATCAAAAATTAATTTCCGTATCTACTAATTTTTATTTAAGTATTTTTGATTTTTTTTTTAATATTGATCCAGATAAAATATAAATGTTATTTTTTTTTTCAAAATTTACTTAAGTATTTCTTTCATTTGTAATAGGTTTTTTTTTAAAAATGTTTCTTTTATTGTACCTTGTACATAGCTAAATATTAAATTTATTAACTATGTTATATCTTCCTGATTAAAATGTATTTCTTCTCAATGCATAAAAAGAGGCATTTTATGCCACAAAATAAAAAAATATATATTTTTCAAACTTAGGTCATCGGCAACGCCGGGCTACATGACTAAGTTGAAAATGATTCATCTAAAAATGAACAGAATAATGAAAACTACAAAAGATAGCTTTTAGTTTGAAATCTCGATGGAAATCTCTTGGATTTTCTCGAATCTCGATCCCACCTAGTCGGAAATCTGTTGGAAACGATCCCACATAGTCATTGAATCGTGGGATCTATCTCAACCGAGACATCGTATTGACCATGCGCAGTGAAAGAAAGTGACTTATGTCCGGTCGTTATCAAACACTTGACCTATCGTAAAAGGGCTTTTATTGAGATTGCGATAAGAAAAGCGCGCGAAAACGATCTCACATTCGAAGTCACTTTACAATCCCAACTCTTTCTGTCGGCATCTCAAAGGAAATATCACGTGACCTTTCGATTCCAACAGAAAGTCTTGACATCTCGAGATGATGCTAGGGCCCCTGGTTCGTTAATAATATCACATGGTACGCGCAAGACGGACTCTGAGAAATTTTCGGAACTATGTTACATCACAATGTGCTGTAAATTGCGTTTACAGAACGAGCTGTAATAAATTGCAGCAATGTGCGCTGTATTTATGCAAATAAAACGCTGTATTTTTATAGTGTATAGAAAACATTAATTCTTATAAAAGTTGCTTATAGCAGCGAAAGCAAAGTGTTTCGTATTTCTTTTTTAATCTTCTATTTTATTAATTCAAAATCAAATCTAATTAAACATTTGACAGCTACAATAAAATAATGTTTGGAGTCAATTAAGACATGTTGTTTAAAACTATTTCGTGTATGAAATGGTAAAATAAACAATGGTATTGAGAAAATCTCTTCTAGTAGAAAGTTTATATAATTTATCACAGTTTGTGATTATTGTCATATAATTAATCACAATTGGTGATTAAGAGAGTGACATTTTTGTACCGACTAAACTTCCAGGTTAATTACCATTAGTTCACATGAAAATTCATTAGTTTAAGAGTTTAATATCAAAAATCGATACATTTGCTTCCGAAAGTAATTAAACTCCAAAATATAATTCATAGTCAAAATTGATATTTATACAAATATACTGTATAATATTATAATGAATTTTTTGAGAAATTACTACAAGTGCTTGTTTTAGAAACATGAATTTAAGAAGTACAAACATCAATTGTGGCAATCTATGGAAAAAGAAATTGGGGCAAAAACCTAAAAATAAAGGCGAAAATAGGTTTTCATAAACCTTAATAAAGTAACATTTATAATAAATTTTCCTTAAAAATACTTCACAAAATAAAGACTAGTATCTTAAAAATAAAAATAATAGATGTTCACAAGGAATTTAATCAAAATGAAAAATAAAATTGCGTGGAATTCATGCAAAATAAAATTTAATTATTAAATTAAAACACATTTTAAAAAAAAATTATTTATTTATTAGGTAGTTTTATGTATCCACAAAGAAGAGACTGATAGACATTTAAAAAAAAAATGCTAAGAAAAACTTTGAATTTTTTTTTTGCGATATTGACTGACATTAGGTTTTAATATCATGCCAAAATTAAAGATAAACCCTTAATTATATTTATTATTCCAAACTGCATAATTTTCTATTGACATTACATTTTTTCATACATTTGATAAATTAAAGCTTTAAATAAAATATTTTCAATTACAATTTCATCATCTATTTCCGAGATGTAAGGAAATGCTGAGTAGTAGTTTGGTTTAATTGATGATGCACTAGAGCTGCACAGTGGGATATTAGTGCTGAGTATTAAGTATTTTAGATTCCTTAACTTTAATTCCGAAATATTTATATCAAAGTGAAGATGAACATGATATGTATGACGAAAATACACTTTATTTCATAGATAAAGATCTTTAGAGCAAATATGTTTTATAAGCTTTCCAAGAATATTCTTTTGTATGTTGTACAGAAATTTGCAAATGAAAGCTATTTTTTATTTAAAAGTTTTGTAAAATTTTATAAATTGATTGCCTTTTTTATATTACTAGGGGGCTCCGTTAACCCCCGTAGGATTGCTAAGCAATCCTCTCTGGTTTGCTTCGCTCGCTGTAAGTTGCAACACTAACCAATGCTCACTTCGCTTGCTGTAGAGTAGAATACAATGGCAATTTGTCCTAGCAACAATATTTTTTTAACTATATAAATCAATACTGGAAACTCTAAAAGTTGAAAAACTTAAAATCACAGCTATCTTCTAAACTAACATTCGATCTTCAAATAAATTTTCTTGCATTCTGATTAAACACCGCAGCAACATGATTTAAATTCATTCTTAAACAGCAAATTATCAATTCTGTAACAATTATTCATTCTGTAACAGCAAATTATAAAAACCCAAAACATGACAAGAAAACATTCGCAAAACTAAAAGCAAACTTTTACTTGTAATCTCCAAATTTTACTTTAAACTAAATCAGGCAATGTTATTGGCGCTAATAATAATACGCCAATGAAGATATATATATAAAATTATAGCACTCCTAAGTTTATTTGCTGTGGCAGCCATTTGTTTCCTTTTCTACCGCAACCTTCAGAAAATCGCAAAAAATAAAATGAGCGTTCGCAAAAATAGTTACATCTCCTTTCATTTTCAAGATGCAGGTTTAATCTTGATACCATCCAAAAAAGGAGAATTTTTCAAACATTACTATTTTTTTAATGAAAAAAAAATACTTTCAATATTAATTAGAGCAGTTTTAATTTTTCCCTTTTGAAAAACATGCCAAAATTGCGAATATTTTAAGCATTTCGTATATTTTTAAAAAATTTATTATTACAAACTTAAATTGAATTTCCAAAACACAGGATTATATTCAGACACTAATTTAAACTATATCCTGTCAAACAAATTATAGTTTCGCTATAAAAATTGTTGGAAGAGTAGAGAAAATAGACCAATTGTCAAAATTTTACAAAATAATGATTTTAACATTGAATAATGCCTAAAATTGTGATTGCATTGAAACAAAAATATATTTACATTATTCCTCAAATATTTCTTAACAAACTGACTGAATTTAATAATTTTAGGACATTTACTTTTTGAGATGCCATTGGAAGAATGAACAAAAAAGTTGCAAAATAATATTTGACCAAATATCCGAAAAAATAACTGCCTTTATTTGCTGTTTTTAATAGCTAGTTAATTAATGATATTTAATTTAATTCTAAAGATAGAAATATAATGTTTACGACAATATATTAGTTTTAACTAACATGAAAATCTATTTTTTTAATAAAAAAATGTGTGTTTTTAAAATGAGGAAGTTAAGAAATTACGTTGCAGAAATGAGGGTGAAAAAACTTTAAATGAGTGAGGTGTGTTTAAAGGTTTAAAAAAATTATAAATTCAAAACTAATTCGAATTAAAAAAATAATTGCCCACTTGGTTTTTTTAGTTCAAACCTATTCCTACATCCCGTAAAAAAATTGGAGCTTTTCTCTAAAAATTGTGGGAGATACTGGACTGTCAAAATTACTTGTAAGTGAAATTTTATGCAATGACGAATTTAATATCAAGTAACTTGATTGAAACAAAGATATATTTGTCTTGTTTCTCAAATATTTCTTGACAAAATGACTTAATCTAGTCATTTTAGGATTTTTACTTTTTGAGATCCAATCTAAATAAGAGCGAAATAATTCAAAATTTCTCTTAGAGCTTGCTTTTTTTAGAAAGCATTCGTAAAATAGTAAATTTATCCTTAAATCTAATTACATAAAAATAACGTAAGTATTATATTACTGAAAATTGATTCTTTGCGCATAAAACAATAGATAACATGCATATAATTTCACAAATTGATTAAACTTAAACAAGTTATACAGAGACTGATTTACGGCAGGGCATTCAGGGCACTTTCTCTCAAAAATTATTATTAAAAAAATATACTAAAACAATGTGAAAATGTTAAAATTAATTTATAAACTAATTAATTTTTTTAATCAAATAAATTAAACTTTATCAAAAAACAATTAATATTTTTTTTTTAAATCAATTCTTAATTTTTTGTAAAACTTCTTCTATGTTATCCAAATGATTTCACTTTTTCTGAACGTTCATAATTATCTTTCGCATCGCGTTTGTCACAGGAATATCCTTTAGATAACTTGCAAAATTCAAATGACCAAGACCGTAAACAAACTGTGTTTACTAATTGCACGAAGATTTGTCATTTACTGAAACTTTTTACCACTTTCAAATTTTCTGATATCGTAATCGTTGCGTATTTGCTAGCTATAAAATGGGTATGACATACTAACCTGGCTCAACTAAAAGAAAGATAAAAGAGAAGAAAGAACAGAAACGTATGAGGAAACTCTGTTGAAGGAATGACCGTTAACGTTAATTCGAATTATCAGGGGTTTAAAAAAAATATGTACTTCGCAGAATTTATACTTCCATTAAGCTCAATTATTATTTAAATTTCAATAGCAGAAAAATCCACGGTACTTTGAACCAGATATAAACTATTTTTATAACCACTCCGCAAATTATATTAATATCTATGATCAACAGTTCAATTCGTGCAAACATTCAATACACTAAAATCAGCATAAACTGTACACAACTTCAAAATCCCTGTACACCTGAGGCTTCACCTTTCGGTTGTATATTACGAATCGAGAATAACCAGTTTTATTAATTTTACACACAAATGGGATTTGGACGTAAGCCAATCATTCAAATAATTGGACAATGCCCGATTGTGAACATTCGGTATTACATAACGAACTAATACCACCGCGAAAATCAATTTCAGTGAGTAGCATCTGATATGAAGCTATTGATTGTGGCCTTCAGTTCAATCGTAAAACATAATCTATTTGGGATTTCTAAAATCAGCTGTAAAACATGTGCATAGGAATAACTCCACTGAGCGTAGCCCACAAACTCTATTTGAGTCGTATGATTAGCATTTTCAGACTTAATTAGCAATTGGTATCGAAAGCAAGGGTTTATAACTTCTCCTCTCCCCTCTCTGTGCAAGATGGATTTCACCCTGATACCTTACAGCTTTCACAGCATGCGTAGTGCTTATCAGCCAAAGTATACACACACTCGGAGTTCCCCGTGCTGTTCGTCAATTATGCGGAGATTTTATGGGATAAATATTCAGATCGTTTGTGAAGATGGTTTGGTGGGGAAACAATACTGGATAATTTGTAAGCGTTGATTGTAAACGAACAAGAGAGTTCCATGTCTTGTGTATTCAGAGCCAATATTCAGAGACAATATACAGCGCCAAGCAAAGAGCGATTTTTGTAATCAAAAAGCCACAGAGTGCGACATGTTGTAATATTTATATATGAGATAAAATTTCTGTAATCACCCTCTTTGTAAATATCGAACTCCTTTTTTTAACACCTTTTAAAATACTTTAACACCCATTCTTTTAAATAACTAAGGACTATTTGCACCTTTTGTTCCTAAGACTCTTTTTTCCAAAACAAATCGCTTGGTTCCCATGATTTCTGCTGACTCTGCAAAGTTCAAAGTACCCACAAGAATATTTTCTCATTCCAATCACTCAAGAACTTTTTACATTCAAACTCACCCTTTTTCCCTAGAGGATTCCCTCGCCCGATCAACGACTGTGTTTCTGACACGATCATTATACCTATTTTTCCCTCTGCATATAAATCCCTATATGATGTCATTCTTTGTAATTTACTAGCTAATCTGCCAACTCACCAATGACTATACCACTGTCAAGTCACAACGTCGATTCGAACTCTCAATCCTCTGATTGATAGCCGAATGCTGTACCTCTTGTCCACCGGACCAACTTATAAGTTGTTAATTGTATTTAAAAATTAAAAAATAGTTTTAAATTAGGTGATAATATATGATATAGGGTAAGGTGGGGGAAAATGGGTTTTAAAACTCGATTTTTGACGTTAAAAGTTCAATTTCTCTCTGGAAAAAGATTGTAAAATTACAATTGTTTTATAAAAACGTTTACTTATTTATTGGAAATATAATTGTGTATTTTTATTATTAATATAATTTTTTTTATATATTTTATATATTATTAATATAAAATATTTTACATATTAATATATATTTTTAAAAATATTTTAATAATTATTTTTCTAAGATAACCTACCCTGATTCATAGATGTTTTTGTTACAACTTTCTAAATCTTTTCTATAATCCACCATTTTGAAAAATTAACTTTTTTATTAGCTATTATCTTCGATAATGAACATCTGCCAGTGTATTTTCGTTTATTTTCATTAATGAATCTTTGCTGAATACTTTGAATATGTGTGGGTGGGGGGGAGATAGCTGAAGATTATTTAATTATTTTGTTTAAACTATGTGAATTTCTTTAGTTAGTTTTTTAGTACTAAATAGTTTTGACCTTAATTGGTCTAATTACCCTTAAATTGATCAGGTATATAAAGCGTTAGTTTATAATAAAATGCATTTCATATTGGAATGATTATGAATGTCATATTTCTACAAGGTCTAACTGGCTAACTATCGGAAAAAATATGGACGCTTATTTCGTGATATATGTAACGTGATATATTTTTTAAGCCTATTTTTAAAATTTTTAATTATAATGTAACTAAAAAGGAAAACTATAATTGTTTTTAACAGAATAAATAATTAATATTCTATACTTTTTAATAATTGAAATTTTTGACAAAGTCTTAAAACCTAATTGCTACGTAGCATCTTTTTGAAAATACTACTCTTGTGTAATAAGATGATTGATTAATAAATAAATTAGTTTCTCATTTGACATATTGTCCTGTGTTAATGAATGCATACTTTTTGTACGTCCCCAAACTTTATTGCATTCTATTTGATTCGTCTTCTCACAGTTACTTGAGTTCCAAAGTCCCTGGAACGTATCAAAATTTTGTTTTATTTATATTGTCTTCCAAGCGACTTGTCAAAGTTACAAATCGCTGTTCGAGCCGAGACCGTTTGCTGGGCTATCAAACCGATTTTTAGTAGCTTGGTACATAGGCGTTAAAGTAAAGGTGTATGTACGCTCCAACGGTTTATCCAGTGTTCCATCGAGTTCGCAGCTCTTCACAGTGTTTCGATTTGGAGAGCTAATCTCAGAGGAGGTGTTTTCTTAGGGGATCCGAAGAGATTTACGTCAGGGAATTCAAGGATATCAATTACTTAGACTTCAAAAAACTTTTGACCGAACTTTAACATTTATATGTACTATTTGCACTAAAAATGCTTTTTTTTATTTTATAAAAAAAATGACTTACATCTATCTACAAAAAGGTTAGGTTTTCTGCGACCGATTCTTTTTCTGTTTAAAAGACATTTTACTACGTGTCGTAAACACTGTCAAAAATAATCCATTTAAAATTAAAATCCAAATCAAATCGTTCTTAAGTTAAGTAATATTGTAAACCCATACATTCGTACAATAGTAACGTAAACGGATATATTCGCATTTAATTATAAGTTAACCTTTCATGTAATATTTTAAACCAAATAATCTTTATATAAAACTTCGATGAGCAAATATTTCCACACATAACGATTTTAATTCTGAATCTTTTAATTGTTTTTGCAAACTTGTATATATAAATATAAGTATGTAAAAGAATTAAATATTTCATTCAGAATTAGAATCGTTTTGTGTGGAAATTTTTGCTCATCGAAGCTTTATGAAGGTTACATTTTCGATTTTAATCTATAGTTTCAGACAATGCATGCAATCATTTCCGATATGATCAACGTAAGCATTCAGAAGTGAATATTTCCGTATTTCAGTGCTGACTAATACAGATGTTGGTTCGAATATCATAATAATGATAAATCGGGCTTTTACTGAGTTTCGCTCAAAGGATCAAGGGCACTTCAATGTTGGCAATGAATATGGGATTTCGATACAGGGGCTATCCAATAATGTAGCTTTGAAGTTTCAGATAGAGGTGTTACAAGAGAAACGGTTTGCTATAATCACTTGCAATCTTAAATTTTAAAAGAATGTTTTGAAAGTTAAGTATTAAAAAGAGTTAACTACGCAATTTCGATTTTTCAGAAGTGTAAAAAAGTTAGTTCGTAAAATTGTAAAATATAATTACTGAAAGTACTTCAATACGAGAAAACCATTTTTTTGCAATTCTAGATTACTTAAGTATTTATCGGTTAGTTGTTACTTTTAAAGCATTGTGATTACTATCCTATCTAACATTTTAAAAAAAATTTAATGTTGCATAGTTGAAGATTGACATTCGATTACCAATCTTTGTTAAGTAAATATTTTTGATAATTGATATTCGATTTACGAACGGTAGAAACATAAATATTGTTCCCTTTAAGTATCTCTTATAAAGCATCATTCTCAATTAATACATTCAACTTTCTTAAATAATATAATTTTAAGTAAATAGAAAGTAATTTGATCAATAATAACTACTTTCAGCATTAAAACAATTGCAGTCAACTTTGAACAATTAGCTCATATTTCTAGCAATAATGTAAAATTTTAATATAAATTTTATAGCAAGTTAACCTCGATAACCCAAGTAACCAACGTTCTATGTATTACCATAGTTTTTACTAAAGATAAAATGGGATTGTGCATATAATTTTAATTACAAGATCTATATGGCGGCACGAGCTTTAGTCTTATGGCTAAAGACGATAACTTTTTCTGTTAATTTTAAATTAATTAAATCTTACGTTAGGAAATGTTCTAGTCAACCTTTTTTAATCTCGCTCGTTTATAGAATTTTACTTTTGGAACATGAGGGTATAGCTTTTGTTGAGAATACGAACAGAAATGATATTTGTATAGTTCTACTACTATAATTCCTGGTAGAATGTAAAATACAACGATTAAATCGTAAATCTTAGCTTTTGGTGAATTTAGTGCTACTTTTTACTTTCAGAGTTCAAACAAGTTTTTTCTGAGTGCACATACAACGACCTAGTGCTTACTACATCTTATTTAAATTAGCCTATCAGTACTTAATTATTGTATTAATTTTACAGTTGGGCAAATAAAGTGTATATTACACGAACAAAGATTATAAATACAAAAACTAGAAAAAATTTAACTTGTAACATTTTTATCAAAATTAATTTGGGGGGGGGGGGGGGAATTACTATTTTTCAAATATGATTTAAAATTTCAGATCAGCATTTTTTAATCTATTATGATTTGTATTGATGACAGATGAGTATGGATTGAGTATTCAACGAGTTCCATTTTAACTTTGTGGCTCATAACACTATAATTTAAATATAGTACGGTATCAATAACAAAAATGTGTCATAACACCAAACAAAAATTAATAAGAAATTTTTTGTGACAAGTTTAATGTGACAAATAAGTTTAATTTACGAAGTGCCTCTTGAGGTATTTTAGATGTCATATATTTCGACTTTTCATTGAATGAAAATAGGAAAAACGCGATCTCTTGTACTTAAGCATATACAGTTTGCACAAAGCTGGTGGAAGATTTACCTATCAGAACTATTTAATTACGATCCAATAATTGTTTTTATTTAAAAAATTACTTCTTGAAATGAAACTATTAATATTTCAAAATATATCCTATTGATACAAATATTTATAAATATACCAAATGATGGAGAAATCCTCCAAAATAGAAATTCAAATTTCACAGAGAATGAAGGTATATTCAAATTAAATCAGTTTAAACAAGCAAGTTTGTAACTTTTTGGCATTATTTTTTAATCCAATTCGCACAAGGTTTTTTTGGTGAAAATATTAAACATTTAGCACACACACAGATGAATCTAGTTTTAGATCCATAATTTCCAAATCTCAAGTTTAATATTTTAAATATGTAGGTCTATTTAATTAAAAACTCTCAAAATCAAATGAAAAGACTATCCTAATAGCCTGTAAATGAATCAATTAAGTAAATCTATTTAATAGAAGTATCGAATCCTTTTTCAACGGAAACTGTGGGTTTTTGTACCTTTTGTTGTCTCTTGTAGTAAAATCTAATTCTGGTGATTCTCAAACAGGCGATTCTGTCTCTACCGAGTTTCCTTTTTACAAGGAAATCCACTTAGTCCTAGTGGATTAGAGACTCCTATCTCATAAGTAAAAGGGGTGTTAAGATACTGCAGGGATTTGATACAGGACAAGATGCATGCCCTACAACTAGTTGGCCAAAACGAACTCGTGTTTCACCGTTACCTTTCTCTTAGAGTTTCGTAAGAGATTGCTCTTAATATCACGTAAATGGAAGAACATCCCATATGAAGGGTATTTTTGTTAACTTCCACTTCTATTGTAGAAAGTAGAGCTATTGTGTGCTGTAAAAATATATTATTTTCTAATTGGTTTGTGTAGATTAGCGAATTTGTACAATAGCGGTAATTAGCTTGATTTTGGATGTAGAAAGTTTATATAGACAAGTAATATAATAATGTATAACTATGTTATATTATAGATAATTTGATAGCCAATATTTTATACGTAATGCAATATAAGCATTAATTCCTTCTTTGTCGGTTCCTTTTATGAAATTTCATTGTTTTTCGCTAAACATTGTGTTACATTTTGTGGAAAATTTTGAATAAACGGTTTTGCAATGTCATCTTAATTGTTAGTCGTAGATCCCAGTGGCATCGGAACTTATTTCAAAGGGGTATGGCAGGAAGAAAAAATTACGATTTTGCTATTTGACTCTGAATAATTTTTTGTGGTATCTTTTCTACAACACATTATTTGAATGAAAGATGGTATGGCAGGAGTCATACCAGTTCCGCGCCAATGGGCCTAGATCATAATGTTAAATATTTTATATGGTAACATTCAGGGTGGTCTATAAGATATTTAAAGACAGGATTTTTTTTTAATATGGTGCATTTCATTGGTTTTCCACATTTTTGTAAGAATGTGCACGAGTTTTATTAATTAATTGCCCATGCAGGGAAAACTGTAATCGTTTAATACTAAATTTTCATAAAAATAAGTATAGATTTGTTTAGTGTTAACACGACATTAAATACAGTACTCTATTTTCTATTGTTCTATATTTTTGTACTGCATTAAATATATTAGTGTATATTACATTTTACAACAATCATAATGTGTACGGCATTTCCTAGTCAACTGTGATTAAAACGATATTAGTATTTAAATTATACATTAAGTCACACAAATAGAAATTAAAATATAATAAGACTTAACATTCATAAGCGTAATCTACTTTTTAAAAAATGTATATATTAATGGTTCGGATATTTGGATAGAACAGCTAAGTATGTTCTGTTTTTTTTGTATATTGTACTTTAATGGTGTATAAAAATATTAATGTATTATGTTACTTACCTTTATTGAAAGCGATAAATGAAACTTTTATTACTATAACTGAGATCATATCATGAGCATTGGAAACACTGAGTCTTCTTTTCAGAATTTTTATTTTTGAAATCTTAACAAATGAATGGTCAATAAAATAAGTGGATTTTAATTTTACCTTTTTTAATTTCAATCTTGGAAGAAAATCATTACACATGTGCAATGCTTATTGTTTTAGGAATAAAATGTATTATATTAACATGTAAATACATGAAAAATGTTTACGTCCTAGAGGTACCTTCAAGGAACTTATAATTTTCTTTACGGTTCATATGTATTTATTGTAACTAATAATTTGCTATATTAAAATTATTATCACCATTACATCTGACTTTGAAATAACTTTAAAATTTTCATTTTACATTTTTGTTTTCTATTTAGAAAATCTTTTTATTCCTGTAACATATTTGAAATTAATATAAAGTACCTTTTTTTATGTTCTATCCTTAATTCTAATTGCCTGAACAGTAGGTCTCTGTCTGTTCTCTCTTGCCCATGAGACCGTGTGGACCCTATAATACTGGATGTAGGATATGCGACGTTGTCAAGAAGGGGTTAAAAGTAGTTTAAATTATGCAAAATAGGTATTCAAAGTAGTAGTAAAAATGTGGATTAGTAAGTTCATCCATATATTTGTGTTTTATTATTTTATCAAATAACATTTTATATATTCATTGAACTTAATTAATTTAATATTGTAATTAATAACAAAATGCATTCTAGCTGGAAAAAAAGTTTAATGAGAATTTCTTTAAGGTTCTGATTTGGTTCGCTTGAAGAAAAAAAACGTATTAAAAAAACCCCTTCCAAATATTTTTACACCGATACAATAGTTTCTACAACTGAATAAATGCTTTAATCAAAGAAATAAAATTATAAAATATACAAATGTTATGATTTGAAATATAATTTATTGAATTTGTAAATGTGCTCATATTATTTTTGAGAAGAATGATTATTTCAAAATAGGTAGGTCTGAACGGGAGTAGAGTGGAATCAAAGCGTTCATTCAGATGAGAATTTTTTACCAGTATTTCTTAGTTATTCCAAAAACAGTGTACACTGTTTTATACAGGATGAGTTTTTGTTGTATTAGATTTCAAAATTCAACAATACAAATGTTATAGGCCGAACAGTAAAGGATTTCTGGTGAAATGGAAAATAAATAGTGTCGGTAGATTTCTTCTGGCGCACTGGTTTCTAAAATTATAACACATTCAGATTGCACAATTAAACTATTTGAAATAACTCAGCTGTATATCATATTTATATAGACATGAAAATGTTCAATGATAATGTTACGTTATTATACAATAATATTAACTTATTACATATAATAATAATTATAAGAATATTTTTGTTTATTAAACGACAAATAATTTCAAGTCTTTGCAAAATTTAGTTGAAAAGTCATCGCAAATCAATTATTATTGTATTAACCCGAGTGAAAATAAATACTATTTTCTTTTGCCTCAAAATGTATGTGAAGAGAAACTATCTTTCTCCCGATCCACCGCCACCTATCGGCCTATATGTTAAATTTGCAGCTCAGTAAAATCATAAAAACGACAAGAGCATGCGTAGAACTACGTCAGAATGACGTAGATGAATATTTTGGTATATAGTAATGAACCAGGAGAAAAAGAGGATTTAAATTTGATGTGATTATAAAAATATATGTGGTAAGAAGAATTAATAGAATGTCTAGAAATATTTTTTAATACCCTCTTGGAAAATTCTATTTCAAAGGGCTTTGTAGTCTCCCTTTGTGACAAGGAGGAGGACTTGGTTATGCTTGCGTAAGCCATGGATGACGGCTATCATCACTAGGTTTCCCTTTGTGAAAGAAATGGAGGACTTGTGTATGAGCTAGCGGCAAGCACACATCAAAAAGTATTTGTTATTTTGCATTCCAGATTGAGGCACTCGTAGCACTCGTAGATTTTATTGTAGGCTGTTTGGTTGTGGATTATGGTTTGATTGAGGATGGCTCTTGGTTACCCGAGACAAAAACATTAATATGCAGTGCGTATGCCAGACTGATTGTTAGTATCCGAGTTATATGCCGGGATGATAACTGATGACCTCCTAGGAGGTCTTTCCGGAGTACGTCAACGGCATATGCAACAACAGACACAGTTATTACAATGCTTCCGATCTAACTTATTGCAACATTAATCGGATGCTTACAACTATATAATTGTGGAAGTTGTATTTTAAGTATCTCTAGTTTCACTTTCACTTAATGATTTATGGTTTGTTGGAGGCCCACGAGTTGGGCGTATGGTCGGGAGAATTACGAAAGCACACTTCACCCGGCATTTTGATTCCTATGATTGGAAACAGTAATTATTTTAAATATAAGTATTTTTAAAAAAAGTTTTGGGACATGAAATGTAATAAAAAAAAATACTAACCTAAATAAAGTTACTTAAGATACTGCCTAAATAAAGTTACTTACACTATTTAAAAAAAATCTCCATGTATGACTTTATAATTTCATATGAATAGGCATAGGACAGTTTTACATTCAGTAAAGCAAAAGTTTGAGTTTCTAAGAAATAACTTTTCAAGAAATGTTATTTTTAAGTTAAAAGAAAAGAAAAATTAGTTTTGCAAACTAAAAACTACACATTCTAATTATATTCATTTAAAATGATAAAGTTATGCATTGAGTTTTTTTTAAATCGTGTAAGTAACTTTTATTTAGGCAGAATTTTTTTTTATTACATTTCATGCCATAATTTAAAAAAAAAATACTCATATTTAAAGTAATTACTGTTACTGAAAGTAGCATTATACTGTTTATCAAATGTGAAACAATGATTAAATTTTTTCGAAAGCCAATCTAAACGTCGTGGAAAAAAGCCGTTATGTAATCTTTACGAGGGGTGGTATGCGAACCATATCCTTGTAGCATACAATGTTTTATGCGAATCGCATACAAGGTAATATGCGAGCCACAGACATATCGCATACCACCTCCGTATGCCGTATTAATATGGGATATTATTGTCACAGGGCATACGAAGGCATATTACTTGACATATTAGTTGCATACTCATTTATTTGGTCTCGGATAAGTTTGTTTTCTGTTGGTTTTCTTGTAGCTGCTTCCAGAGGTAATGATGCTAAATGAAAGCTAATTCTATCAAAGGATTTTTGCAAATAAGTATCCACACCATATTATATGGAGAGATATTTCTTAGCGGGGTTTCCATATATAGAGAGAGTTGAAGGATAATTTTCTCATCCGTTTTAGCAATCTGGACTCGTAAATTAAACACTTTTCTGGTGAAGACATAACTGATTAATCCAATTTACTCCAATTGGAAAATAAATCTATTTTAAAAGACAGGGTACACTGAATTTGAGCGTCTGCACACATTCGAGTTTAACAGTAATACTGAACACCGGTTCATATTCAGGAATAGTGTTTAATCAATTAAAAGTTAAAGAACATTCGCCTATTTCAAAATATTATATTCTAAAAAGGGCTTGCTAAAATGTAACTCAGATGACTATTGATGCCTTTTGTAAATGCACTGCATGTCCTCAATGAACAGTTTGCGCAGCAAAGAAGACATCCTTTCTTAATTAACCTCAACCACCACATTTAAAAGTCGATAATGAAACCTTGTGGCTATGCATTGTAAACATATGTCTTTTATTATTATGTTCCGCGGTGTTAGACCAACACTTTACTTTTCAAAGCGTGAAGGAAACTGGGGGATCGCAAGGTAACCACCACACACAAGATCATCACTTTAACTCTGATGGCAATCACTCCTTCTGTTTTGCAGTGAATAGACGCGGCGTACTTTGTTATACTGAACACATGTGTAAAACATTCTTTTAAAATAAATCGGTGTTGTGTATGGTCTCTGACTTGCATAGTGGAATGGCAAGTGTAAATAAAGACATTACCTGTATACAGAAATAAAAACAGAAAAATATGTGATATAATAACTTAAATAGAAAAGGTTTTAATTTCTATAAATAACAAATTGCATTTCTTTAATTTTTCTTAAAAGATCTTTTTTTATTAAAATATACGTGTATAAGATAAAAAAAATAGATGTTTTGAATAAAAGTAAAGCAACAACTGTCATATCTAAGCGATTTCTTGAATTTTCATGCTACCTAGTGTCTTGATACCAACTTAACTCTCGTCTAGCGTCTAAAGGGTGAGTCATATAAAGAAAGTGTAAATAACATTTTTGTTGAAACTTATTTGTCAAATAGTTTTGTAATTGAAAATCTTCTCTATAATTAATATCTATAATTATAAAAAAACTTATTTCGGACGCCATTTTCCAAGACGGCCTGGAACGGCAGGAGTACAAAATTAATATATCTATAATAATTAATTAAATTCTATAATAATATAAAATTAATATATCTATAATAATTAATTAAGTTCTATAAAAATATAAAATTAATATATCTATAATAATTAATTAAATTCTATAATAATATAAAATTAATATATCTATAATTTATATTAATATATTAATAATTACTCTTTTAGAACGTATAATCAAATCCAAAATTTAGATGGGAAATAAACTGAGAATAAATAACTTGGTATGGAAAATTTCACAAAATGGGTTAGTTCCCATCCCAACAAATAAATAAACAGCCCTTTCTGCAAATATCATTTCTTGAAAATATCTATAAGGTTGCGAACAGGCTGTAGTTGCAGAAAAGCTGGATTAAAATGCTCAGTATATTTCTTTAAAAAAAAAGTATAATTTTTGGTTATTCATAAAATAGATTAGAATATCAATTGTGTCAATACTATTAATTTTAAATGGACAGTATTAAAAGATATAAAAGAAAAATTTATCTTTAGAAAAAATATTTTAGGCAGTGTTATATTTATTGAGCACGTAGATAACGTACACATTAAATGACAGGTGGGCCGGGGATTCCGAAAAGATGAGTGCGACTGTGTCTGTGTTTTTTTTTAAAGAAATACAGGTTAAATAATTAACATATAATCGGGATTATACTATATTCCATACAAATTATTACAAACTACTATATTTTTCTTATATATACTCGTTTAATTATACTTAAAGATGTTTTTAACAAGCTTAAGAGCAAAAAACTGTTGAATCTAAACTATTTTTTTAAAATTTTCATGGCAATTAGGGGGTTAATCCCTCCTCAAGCATCTGTGAGTCATCGAAAAAAAAGTGTGAATGACATTTTTGCTGGAATTTACTTGCAAAATAACTTTGTAATTGAACTGTTTTCTCTATAATTTATATCTAGGGAGATAATTACAAAAAAATGATTTTGGACTCCATTTTTCCAAGATGGCGATCAACGCCGAGATGATGCAGGGGTACAAAATTATATCGTACAGGAAATATTTTAGAATAAATTAAAATTGTTTCCCGGATTTTTTTCCGAATGAACCCTTTTCTGACTGGAATACACTGTAAAAAAAGAATGCTAATCTCAGCTTCTGTTCTAGCCATCTTAACAAAGCGACCTCACAAACTTAAAATGGTTGTTCAGAAGATAATATATATATATATAGCCTTTATAGGGTAATATATTCTGCCTCCACATCGCGCTTGAGTTATAGCTGTTTTTGTTAAAAAGTGCACTTTTTCATGTGATAGAAATATGGTTCGAATACTATTTAATACATGCACTTACACAAATGCACTTACAGATGACTAGATAACAGATATTTGAATTCATCCTTTTGGTCAAATTCATTGGCCGATCCAGGGAGGGGGGGGGGGGAAGAGGGGAGGGGGCAGGGTCCCGTGTACCCCCCCCCCCCCTCTAACAGGCCAGTCCACTTTTTTTTCTCTTATGTAATCGTGAAAGATTTATGTAGGTAAAAAACTTAAGCACAGTTTTTGTCCTGTTCTACAAGATCAGGAAGTCAAACAATAACAACCTTTGAACAACTACCACTAAATCAATCTATCGTCCAGTGATCTCCATATCCTTTTAAATAATCACACAACATCACAACATCTGTACATAAATCACATCACTCTGTTGTCATAAGAACGTTGTTATAATGAATTCGTTTCTATTTTCAGCCCCACATAAACCTTAGCAGATGCTTCTGTTACTAACTCCACACAACGATCAACAGCCTGTGTTTGAGAAGTGAAGTGAATTATATAAGTCCAATTTCGGGTTGGTTTTATCTCTCACAATGGATCAGAATATGTCAGTGGGTATATCAAGGAGCGTTGGAGGAGTAGTAACAGTAGTAGATAACCAGTCAATCATTTCCGTATGGTTATCAGTTTAAAAGTTCAGCTTTGGTGGGAGAAATGAACGTACACCTCTATCTACATCAGCTTTGGAAGATGACACTCTTGTCTTAAGTATGCGCCTGCAGTAATCTATTTAATATATGATTATCCATCCTTCAGAAGTATCAGCAAAAGGTTCTCAGGATTCGCGGAGTATGTGTGGCGAAAAATTGCTGCATCAACCACATTCTTCAGGTTTTGATCTAGAGATAGCTATCCAAACAGACTTAGCACCATATTTTAGGGAACGTGTAGTCTTTATGTCGATCCATTTCGGCGTGTAAATTCTCATAACAAACTTAGCTATGTTTATGGGAAGCTGACATATAATCGTTGTACTCTGTGTTAAAATTATAAAATTTTAAACGATCGTTTAAAATTTTATAATTTTTACACGAAAAAAATATATATCCAAAGAGCACTGTTTAATTTCAAGTAAATCAAAAATATTTATCTACTTGCCAAGTGGTTCTGTGAAATGAAAGTTTGAACTTAAAATAATATAAAAAATAGACGACAAAATATTATATAAACATATTTTTTAACGTAAAGATAGCAGTTATTTTTTTAAAGTTAAATTCTTGGGATTATTAAGGACAGATTGCAAATTGCACTCTAATTTGAGTTTTGTTTATAATAATATTTGTCAGAACTAATATAATAATCTTTGTCAGAACTAACATAATAATATTTATCAGATGAATAATTGCAAAACAAACATATATATAGTTAATACTAACTAATCAGATATTACACATATGTGCTGCCCTCTATCTGTTTAAAAACCAAACTAAAAAAAGCACAAATATATAAGTTTAAAATGGCTTTAATATCGATTGCACTTAAATATTATAAATGTTCTTAATATAAAAAAATATAATAATTACTTTTCGTAATAATAAAAACCACTTAAAAAGCATTTCAGCACTTAATTACCATTCTCATCGTAAAAAAACTAGTCAATTAGATTTTCATAATTTTGAGATTTAAAAAACACTAAAACACAGAAAGATATTTACATCTAAACTCCTGATATTTCATTAATTAAACAATATATGAATAATTTACTACAGCCAGACAATAAAGGTCTCCATCAAAGGCCAAATCTGTTAACGAATAGGCCCGCACTTTTTTTATATCTTCAGATTCACATTTTAGTACGTTACGACCAATAGGAGGGCGTTTTCGTTTGCATCACGTTTCCGGCGATTTTTGATAAATTTAAAACTTTAATAACTTTAAAAATAAATTTTTCACGAATATATTATTCGGATATTAAGAATCGTGGAGACTTTTTTTGTTAATCCAGCTCTGTTTGAGACAAATTTAAAATATGCAGCAATTCTCTATTTTGCACTAATCAAGTTTATTTATTGCAATTTGCAATTCGTCTATCATCTACGTACAATTATTAACATTATTCGATATTTTAAATTAAAAATAAATTTTTAAACATATTTCACTTGTGGTAGTTCTCTTTGAATCCATTGTAGTGTATTTTTGTGATATATTTTTATAGCAATTGTGCTCTATACTACAGATGTCGGGTTTCAATCCCACGAAGTTTGAAGTGTTCGTAACGGATCGTGATTCGTGTTAAGCTGTAGATGTTGGTTTGTTTAGCCATTATTGTACACTAGATTTTATGTGAGCGTATAACCCCCCTTGATTTAAATTACTTTAGTATAACTTTGGATGAACAGTTCTACAAAATCCTATGTTTCATTACTTCAAGATATTCGTAACATTAACTAAGTTTTCTAATGTCACACAGTATGGCTACAATATTGTAACTCAGCTTTGCACCATTTTAAGAAGTACGAAATAATCTTTTGAGAAAGTGACAAAAATGACAGAGAATATTAATTCATGAACATAAAAATATTAGACAACTGGAAGATCATGGACTGAGTTTATTTTGTTTCGGTTATAGCTGAAGTAACCATATTGTTAATCTTTAAACTTTGCAAATAATTACTTAACATGTTCAAAATAAGATTATGTTTGAAGTTCAAAAATAACTATATACAAAAATTCAAGTTAAAATGTCTAAATTATTCAGTCCAATTTATTGAGTCTTGAAAAATAGAGAATTTTGCGTTCGTTTATCACAAATTGAAACATTTCAAGTATGAAATTATTTCAATGAAATAAAATAATAAATATGTATACTAAAAGAAAATTATTTAACTTTTGGGAATTTCCGATTACTATTTATTATTCCCAAATTGAATTGAATAGAAATAGATATGGATAGGTTGTAGAAAATACTTTCCATATAATTGTATTATGTTGTGAGGTGTAAATATTTAAATTTAATGCTATGCAATATTAATAATATATTTGTCAATTTGATTTATACTTTAAAAATGTAAAATTATACCATTTACAAAAAATATTAAGAGAATAATACTATATTTTATAAAATATACCTCAATTTAATTATCACTTAGTATTGTACTAGATTTTTTAATTTTTCTTAAATTTTTTGAATTCATCCTCAACGACGATCATTAACCAAGAAATTCATCGCAAAAATCAATGCACAGAGAAGTTTGAATTTTTTTTCGTCCTTAAACTGAGTTGGCGTGTCAAGGTACAGAAACGCTTATCTCTTTGTTTTAAATTAATTGAGGTTTTATAGCGCGCAATTATACTAGAACTACATTATAAAAATTTAATTATACCTCCTCATCCTGTTAAGGATCCATGCAAGAGTACACTAAAATAGATGTCATTTATTAATCCTACTTTTAAAAAAATCATTAGTCCCGAATAAAAAGTAACTAGCATCATTAGTAATCTAATTAAACTGTTTGATTTCATTTGAATTTCAGCAAATGAAACGAAAATATTTTTTGCTTTTATTTCTTTACAACTTTTGAAAAATCGAATCTAATAATAGATGTTGAATTATTTTTATACTTTAATTGCCTTTGTTCATAATTAAAATTTTCAGCTATGTCTATGATTACTATAAACTATAAAATTTATAATCGACAAAGGATAGTTTTATTTCATTTTCTCTGTAATATTTTGAATACAATAAACAAGAGAATAATGGTACCTTAGGGATATTATGTGGCTGCAAGCTATATCAATACTTTTGAGACAATTAAACATTGTAAATTCAAATATACTCGTAACAAGATAAAAAGAAAACCAATAAGAACAGTAAAAGTTTAATACACCGTCCATGGGGGTTACTTTACTCCAGCTGAAGAAAGACTTTTCACATTTTTGAAAAAAAAAGGCGGGACATTAAGTGAAAGAAAGTAATAAGATGTTTTTCCTGTGACGGTTGGTAACAGTGCTGTCCAACGGTTTAGCATTTTTCCCTCACTTTCTATTAGGGGAGGTTACAGCTGATTGTATTGTTGTGATGGCAGCACATGTTTTTTTTCCAGTAGAAAAAAGGTTTTGTTTATTGTTAACCTCGTATGCTCTGAATAAGATACGTGCACATTTTTGTTTAACACACATTTTACACAATTAATTTAAATATATACTAATTGGCTTTCTGATCTTTTGCTTATTATTCAGGTTACAAATCATTTTGCTCACCAATCTCATTCCAGACCTATATTCCGGGTTACTCTACCCCACATCTATAAGTGAAGTAAACCTTCGAATGGTAAAGTAAACCTTAGTAGAAACCTTAATGTTCTTCTCTAATTTACTAGTCAAGTAAAGAAATGTAAGTTGATAAGATGTTTGCTGTGTTGGGCCATGTTTTTCCGTAAAAAAAATTTGCATTAAAATGTGATTATTTTTAAAAATATATTTTGTGTTTTCTATCAATTTCTACTTCATTTTTTTTATTTACCCCACTGAAGTATACGAACAAAAATTGGACCAACAAGTCAATCCGATGTCACTAAGTATTATGAAAAAAAGATAAACTTAATAATCATTTTTTTTAAATTGATTTTTTTGTTGTGGAAATTGAAGAATTTTTTGAATAGCAAAAATAGAACATGCATTTTGAATGGTACTGAATAAGAACCAGTGGTTTTATTTACTCCAACCAAGCTTTACTATTGAAAAAAGTAGCATTTCTGACATCGTGCTAAAGTATCCTACCGTCGCTTCCTACTATTCACCACAGAAACAAAAAATAGTAAACAAGTCTAAATTTAAAAAAATTATAGCTTATCATAATCTTCAGTGATCACAAACATAATTTTAACTGCGTTACATGGTTACATTACATTACAAAATAAAATATAATGCAAATTCGGGGAATGCAAAATTTTGGAATAAAGTAATCCCCATTGATGGTAATCGATTTTCACAAAACTAAATTTTTAAAGATTTTTTTAAGGAGTTCTTTTTTTAAATTTCAATAGAAGAATAGATAGTCAGTAAGTAAGCACAATATCATTTCAAAAAGTCCAATAGCTCTATCTGTCATCTACATTAAAATCGTAACTTACTTTTGTTACTATTCAAAATGTGAACTAGAAGTGAAAAATTGGGCGTATGTGAAATAATGTTTCTCTTGTTTAAGAGTTAGTTACACAATCAATGTTTAAACTTCTATTTAGCTATTTCCTATTTGTATTCCGATGGAACTAGTAATAAATATTATAATATTTTTAAAGTTTACCTATTAGTTATTTACTAGTGTAAGACCCATCAAAGTCCATTCACTGGTACTAACATTATTGATAAACAAAACATATATACTGATTTTTAAAGCCCATTCTACACGAACGAGTAAAACGCGCGTGAGCTTATCGGTGATTCGATAATTCGTACCACGTGGTATGAATTATCGGTATGTTCGTAAATGTGGCGGAATCGTGCGAGGGATCGTCCATACATTGCTTAACACACATATAGAGAAGCGATTTTTGATTTTCATGGATTTATGTTGATTGTAGTGTATTGTAGTTGCATTTGATTGCACGTGACCTAATGGAGAAGGGGGTTAAGAATAGTATTAGGAGAGGGGGGAAGGGTAGATGTATTTCGGCGATTTTGTTCGCGAAAACCTTGCCTAGAAATTATTTAGTCGATAACTCATATTTATAATTCTTGTGTTCAGACGTTTCTTGTAGATTGTTAGACGTTCCTTAACATATTTTATCGTCTAATAATTTCTTCATTATTGAAATAAGTTAAGTTCTTCGAAATGCTCATACGATTGGTTTGGGGTGTCAAGATAGCAAAGATTCGTATCAATTCTGCAAAAGTAATATAAATTAATATTTTTAATGATCCTGAGCGTCTAATATAACCATTCGCACCACTGAAGCACAAACTTTTCGTTTGCATGTTAAACCCTGACAATATTCTTGTTGTTCATTATTTTAGTAACAATTTGTAGCTATGTTTGCTTCTGTCCCACTCTGGAGTAACTGAATGGATTTTCAAATGCTATGCAAAGTAGTCTTTGTTATTAAGAAAACTACCATAATGGGTATCAAATTATTTTTTCTTCTGCAGAATTATTTTGGCAATTTTTTATCTTCAACCTGCATACAGAAATAATAAAGAACGAACAGCATTTTATATTCTTATTAAACCTTTAATCAATAATAAAGATTTTTACTTATTTCGAGTAATTTTATGTGTTATTAGAAATTAATCGTAGTGATGAAAGCAGTTTTATCTTTAATTTAGTGAAAAATAATATAATTTTACCAATTAATAACTATTAATTATAATGGTTGCGAAAATCAACCTTCCAAATAAAACTTTTTTCGATAATCTAAATATAATAATTTTTTATTGTATTTCATAATGTAGTTACGATTAAATTAATCTTTATCTATTTTTTTTTGTTAAACCTATTTTTTTTTAATGGTGAAGCTTTCCGTTCTCGACTTTTCAATACACATATATTATTTTATTTAGCCTAATGTTTGAAAATGATACACGTTAAAATTCGTGGCAGTTGTTAGGAATATTTTCATAATTTAATTTCATAATTTTGAAGAGGTTACATAATAAAAGGTTACATAATATAAAATTTGTGTATGTCGCTAGTAGTATTGGTCTTAAAAAAATAGTTACTTCGAACAAATTTTTATTAACAAAATACTTATTTAAAGAAACATGATAAAAATAATTAAAAACACATTTAAGGTAAATGTAAAATGTATTTTAAAAATGTTTTTAAATTTGGTTAAATTAATTTCCCTGTGTATGTGAAAACTTTTTCTTTAAAACGTTTAGATTGCTATGTACGTTTTACTCTTAAACTCTTTTTCCTTTGTTATATTGTAACGTCTCGTTACTCATTTAAATATTTGCTTGAAACTAAACATACTTCCGTAATTCGAGAAACAATTCAGTATTTAGTTATTACTATGTAATAAAATTTAATATCGTAAATAATTTCATTTTTAATTAGGCAAGTGCTTCCAAACAAATCTTTCAATAAAGAAGAATATTTATTTGAAGTAACAATGTAAACACATTAATAGTAAATGTCAAATTTATATTTAAAAATAGTTTTAAATTTGGTTAATGAAAATTTTAAACTCTTTTTCCGTTGTTCTATTTTAAAACCTCATATTTCATTTTCAATCTCCCTTTACTTGAAAATAAACGCACTACCGTAATCCGTGAAACAAATCAATATTAAATTATTACTAACTAATAAAATTTAATATCTAGAATTATTTCATATTGAATTAGGTAGGTGTATGGATCGAACTCGTGCAATTTTTCTACACAGTTACATGCCACTAACAAATTTGTGACGATTATCTACTGCTTCAAATTTAAAAATAAATAATACATAAAACTTCAGCATAGTACGAAAGGTAATAGAAATATGGCTTTTACATTCAGAATGTGACAAATTTATTGGAATCATTTTCCCAGAAAAAAAAATAGCATTCGAAACTATTTAACTTTTTCCGCAATTGTTTACTTATAATTGGAATGTCAAATAAATAACAAACCATTTTAATAGACAATAAGTATTGCATGGGCTCGAGAATAAAATTTTGACTGATAAACAAAAACACATGATCGATTAAATTCTGTGATTGGTGATGAACAACCCACGTGGTCGCCATCAAGCAATAACAAATGAGCGTGAAATCACTTATATCTTGAAACGATGTTATGTGAATTTCAGCACAAAGCAGTATAAAGTGTCCATATTAAACAAATGCGAATTTTTGGAAACTCTTCATTTTTTCACAATTTCTAAAACATATCTTCAAAACCAGAAAACTCAAAAATTTTCTCTGTTTCTTGTTTAGTACTATCAGAAAAAGATGCATTTACAAACAATCGGTAAAATAAAACCTATCAAATAACGATGATGTAGAGAACAAAACTGTTTTTTTTCAATGTATAAAATTATTTTGTACCTTTATAAATATTGCATAAAATTAATTAAAAAAAATTTCTTTTAATTAATTCCAATGGAATAAAAAAGCTGAAAAAGTATTTGTAAACAATTAATAAAATAAAGGATATCAAATGACAATGTAGAACAAAGTTTAATTTTAATTGTAAATAAATATATATTTTATAAATAACATGTAACGTTATTTTGTTAAAACTCAATCAATTGATTCCATTGGAATATAAATACTTATCAAAACAAACAAAATTGCTTCTAATCAAACATAATTCGTTTTGAAAATTCCATGTTCTATTTGTGGAAATACATAATCCATTTTACATGGAATATTAAAAAACCTACGTGGTTTTCCAAGCAATATTATCTTATACGGAATTTTAAAAACTTGATCTTGTGTATTTTCCACTTATGACGTCATGTGCATAAACAGAGAAAAAACACACAGGATTAAATTTGTTTAAAGTTTGATTTTTTTAAACGCAAACGATTTTTGTTCAAGTTCTTTTTAAATATTTATTAGAAAACATATAAGATTTAGTAGACGAAAAAGTCACGTGATTAGAATGTTTTTTTTTCTTTATTTGAAAACGCAAACGATTTTTACATGCTTTTATTCAATTTGAATTTACGGATGTTTCTTTCGTTTATTTATGAGAAAAAAATAATTCATTTTAGAATAAAAACTATAATAAAAATATGTCATCAAAATATTTTACAGGTTTTAAATAAAAATAACATATGACGAATTAAATAACGTTTAACTGTTATTGCCATATAACCTATTAACTCACACGCGATGAATAATTTACAATGGAAAGACTGATATCGAACTTTTATTCTATTATTTCCCCCACTAAAGGACATTTTTCGAAGATGAAACCTATCCCAGTCGAATTTTTACCCCAAAAATTGGTAATACATAAATTTTTGTGAAAATCGTTAGAGCGGATTTCGAGATGACGCAAACAAGCAAAAAAATAAATTTAGTGACATTGCTCGTTTAATAGTATTAGATAGATAACGATTATTTTAATCTTTGATTATTTTCATTCATATTACAGGATATATTCATGAAATATTCTCATATAATACTAATATTAAATTACTTATTGAATGTGTTGCCTCTTAAAAGCTCAATCATTATTTGATCTCTTCTGAATCTATTTAAAAAAAACTAAAACTTGTACCATTAACCTTCCAAATGCAAAACAACGCCATTCAACACATTGGGTTTTGTTGTTTTTTATATGGTCTTCTGTAGAGGGAGTTCTTTGGAAGTTCTTTTGTTGAAGAGCATCTTTGATTTTGTTAATGCGTCTGAAAACCCATTTGAAAGTTTCCGTAAAGAATTCCATTGTTCAAAGAATATGACACTCGTTGTAGAAGAGATTCTTGACGTCAGTATTTCATGTTCAGGCACATTTTTATCAAACAAAAGATTTCATTAGTTTATTTGTTACTTCTGTGACACCATGAGAAAACGTTTTTTCTTCTCTCAGCGTTGTTAGAAAAAGACAAGCTATTATGTTTTTTTTTTGACTGGCACTACAAGTCAGTGCTTGGAAAATAAGTTGACGTTTCTTTAAAAAGAATTTTTAATGTGTGCTTCGGGAGTATTTTTTGGCCTTACTGCTTCGTAACTTTTAAATTTTGTTAATGGAATTTCTGCATTGCATCGCGTGAAAAATATTTTCACAGTCAATATGTGAAGTTTTGTAATGCATCCTTTTTATTATGGTATAGTATAAAAACTGTTTTAGGAAATTTTTACAATCAAGTAACATTTTTATTTTAACTGCTGCTTATTATAAATATAATAAATACTTATTATAAATAAGTTTTGTATCTGAAACTTATAGGGTTATTTTAGAAAATTATCACTATGTCATGTTGCTCTAAAACATAGATAAAAAACATTAACTCTAGCTCAGTGGTTCTCAATCTTTTTTCTTTCACGTACCCTTTGAAAAACATTTACATTTATGAGTACCCCCTTCTCTCATAACCCTTCTCACATATCTCTAAAAAAAGTTTGTTTTTGTTCGGAAGTATCATTCTTAGGTTAGCTGGCAAATTAATCAAAAGACTCAAATTGATGACTTAATGCTTTTATTTGAGATTTTACTGATTATATTTATATATTTTAATTGTTTTCCGTCGTTACTATTATTATTTTCGTGTACCCACAACCGGACCGCCACTTACCCCAGGGGTATGCGTACCACAGATTGAGAATCGCTGCTAGCTTAATGTACATTCCAGACCACAGCCTGCTCCTTTTTATAGGGTCTTAGAACTTAACTTTTGAAATACAAGCAAAGCGGCATGTCTGAATAAATTAACATTATGTAGGATTCAAAGATAATTGTCTCTTATATTGAAAAGTAAATTTACTTTACAAACGAATATATATTATATGTAAAGTAAAACAGTAGATTTTGTTTTCTTCTTTTTTTCAACCTATGGGTAATTTCCTGTTCATATCTCATGGGAACATGTACCCTGGATTAAAAAATATCATAATTTTAAGTTGATCAGTCCATCTGAAACTAAAACCATTTCAGTAGGTAGACATAAATTATAAAATGTATAGTTTTAAATTATCTGAGATTCCAAACAATACAAAATATCTTTTTTTTACCATAAACAGACACGTTCTTCTGTATTTCTTCGCAATTTTGTAGATTATCAGAATTTTAAAAAGGTGGTTAAATGCTTTTTTTCGATATAAAATAAAGGTATTCAAACAATGCAAGTATTACGGTATTACTGAAAATTCTTAAGTAATTTCTCAAAAATATTAATTAATGCAAGTAATGCATTAATTTATGCAAGTAACTCAAAAATATCTATCATAATTAGTACATTGTAATTAAACCAAAAATTGGCAAATAGGAGAACAAATTTAAATAGTTTTTAAATGGTCAAATACTCGTTTGATCTCAAGAAAGTGAGAACCGAAGAGTTCTCCTCCTTGAGGGGGGAGCATACCCCTATCCCCCCCCCTCGAAATTTCGAAAATAATTGTATCTCGCTCATAAAACAAGCTATACTTACAATTTTTTAAAACAAATATAGGTAATTCGGTTTTCTATAAATTATTACTTTAGATTTAAGCTTGTATCTGGGCATAGTTTTCATGTAATAAATATATATCTGTAAAATATTTCATTTCTTTCTATGGCAATTTTTTTTATTATAACGAACCAAATAAATGTTTTATTAAACTACCAAACTTGAAATGAAAAAAAAAAAATTTAAATTTATTTATTTAGTTATTTTCTTCACGTAACAGGACATTTTCCTTACGCCAATGCTTGACAATTCAACCTCTAGGATATGGATGTACTTTAAAAGGACATGACTACTGAGAAATTCCGTAAATTTACTCCGGACAGCTTCTTTACAATTCGCCGTTCTAATAACAATTGCTCCGGAGGTTACACACGGGAGAGGTTTTTCTGGTGTAACGTTCTTAATAGATGGATTTGTGGCTTGCCCATAGCCCACCATGTTTCTGAGACAATTGAAAAAAGCAACATGCTCACAATTAGCAGCAATCAACATGTTGAATTGAAAAGTGGGAAAATACAAATTAGTGGAATACAATGCAAGAAATTAGAAGCACCGGTTGCGACAACGCTCTCCTTTTTTTTATTGATATACAAGATCTGCTCGGCATCTGGCTTCGTTGCATAAGATGATGTTAGTTGATACAAAGCTGTATCTGTAGGTGAAAGGTTTCTGGAAAAAATTGGAAATGACATCAGGGTTATGATTTGCTAGAGCTTATGATTGAGGGGGGGGGGAAGGGGGGAAGAGAAACATTAAAATTGTCAAAGTCAAATATGGGTTTTTACCAGCTTTTTTTAGTCTGGTAAATGTTTTTCCCCGATTGGATGGGTTTGGTTAATTAACGTCGCACTAGAGCTGAAATTGGGCTATTGGCGACGGTACAAGGCCTATCTCGAAGGAAAGACCCAGGAATAATGCCTCGTATTTTCGAACCATCCCAATTGGACGGGAAAAATTAGTTTTAGAAGGGAAGTTGCCAACCCGACCAGAAGTAAAATTTATTAAAATATTGCAGTTTTTTTACAATGATTTCCCCAACATTTTTCAAAGGCTTCCGTGGCCGAGCGGTTAAAGGCGTCAACTGGGAATCCAAAGATTCGTGGTTCGATGCCAGGCGATGGACTTGACAAATAAAAGTAAAAAGTAGTGATCTTGTGATCGGAGAGTTGCCAGCTTCGCTACAAAATACTAGAAAAGTCGTCCAGAACATCCGCAAAAAATAACGGTGTGTATACGGGACTGGTGCTCGATAAATCAGATCGTGGTCCAAAGCGTCTATTGAAGGCGTTGGGTGCCAGTTCAGGTGTTTCCTCGCCATCTGACCATGGTTCTAAAATAACGAGGTGCCTGTATGAATGTGTGTGTGAATGTGTATGTGTTCCCGGGTCTTTCCTTCGAGATAGACCCCGAACCGTCGCCAATAGCCCACTGTGCAGCTCTAGTGCGACGTTTTTTAATCAAACCAAACAAAACAAAACCAACATTTTTCATGCATACGTGGGCCGTAGCAATGTTGGTAAATTCCTGTAGACGTGGCAAAACCACAATTCTAGTTGGCAAACTTGTGAAACATTTGATTTTTTTTTTAAAGTGAAACTTCTTTGTTTCGTTCGAAAGCCGTGATTGGCTTATGCGATTACGTGAAATGTGACGTCATTTTGGCAGACGAAAGAAAATTCTGTTATCATTTTGCAAAGCGCGTGTTTTGTTTATAATGGAGCTTCCCAAGTCTTTTATTAATCATATAATAAGGAAATTGTGTGCTAATGCGAAGCAACATGCGAGACATAGATGATTGCAAAAAATTGTTGAAAGTAACGGAGAAATATCAAACACTCATTTGAATGCAAGGAAAGTCAATAGCGTACAAAGTAATCTTCTTAGTACAGTCTGTGAATTTTATGGAGGATTTTTTACGGATAAATTTGAGTGATCATTGGCGTAAATAAAACCCTTAGTATTTTTCTTTCTAATTTTACGTGAACAATATATTGGGAAGAAAACTGAATCTTATATTAATATTAGCCAGTGATAAATAAATATTAATTTAAAAAATACAAATATTTCTCGTGTAAAGTATATCGATATCACTATTAAGAGCTCTCGTTTTAGCTCTACTCAAAACACCTACAACCCTACTAGTGCCATTTTTAACCAAGGCCGAACTGGATTGTGTGCAATATTGTGTTGTCCTGCCGAGGATTTGAAATAAAACGTAAAATCCATTGCGAGAAAAGGTAAGTGTCGTTTTGTATTATTGTAGGGTTTTCAATTGGATCAGTGAATCTGGTGAGGAGGGAATTTAGCTTGTGTGCGATTAAGGTTTTGTTTTATATCAAGCCCTGTGGCTTTCTGTCTATAATATGCATACTTAGGTGGGCTGAAAAAGTCAAAAACATAGGGAACGTTTAGCTTTAGTGTGGAAAATTTGTACCCCCCCCCCCCCCAACACTAATTACTATGCAAAATTTTACGACTTTAAGTTGGTGTCTTCTGTTCTGGCAAAAGGCCTGAATTTTTGGAAATAACTAAAAATGAGAGTATTTTTTAAATAAATGTGATGTGGTGGTTGTAAAGTGTAGATATGTTAAATCTTTACAAAGAGCTTTAAATATTAAATAATTAAATGTAGGACTGAGGAGGATTAGAAATCAAAGTGTTAATAATGCTACAGCATGCTTCTGAGACGGGGGAAATACTTAAAATTGCAATTCTTAGTATTTAGATTTTTGTTTCTTTGAAAAACAAAATTTACAAAATGATTTGCAAAGTTTGTCAACTATACATTATGCAAAATACGAAGGCATATAGCTTATTTTTCTGTTATTATTGTTCTATTATTGTAATTTATATTTATTCTTTGTTCTGCAATGTCGGCATTGTGCTGAGGGATTTTAATACAGCACGAAGGAACTCGTCTCTTTTCTCTTGGACAAAAACGTGGTTTGATGCTTTGGAAAACGATTTGACGATACGTTAAACGGCTTGAATATGGCAAGGTAATTTAATAAACATCACTGTTTCAAAAGAGACTCCATCATCGCCACTGGTATACGTTAAATCCATAATCCTAACGCCTATTGAGGTATTGGGGCACCAACTCATGCGTTGTTCTTGTCATCTGACAATAGTTACGTCATCTGACCATGGTTCTAAAATAACGAGGTGTGTGTATGAATGTGTATGTGAATGTGTATGTGTTCCCGGGTCTTTCCTTCGAGATTGACCCCGAACCGTCGCCAATAGCCCACTGTGCAGCTCTAGTGCGACGTTAATTAACAAAACCAAACCAAAACCAAACTGACAATAGTTAAAAATTACGAAGCAGTGTTCTCGGGTCTATCCTACGGCATAGATCTGAAACCTTCGCCAATAGCCCATTGTGCAGCTCTATTTCGACGTTTTTAAACGAACCAGATCGAAACTTCGCCAATACCCCATTATGTAGTTGTGATTAATTGGTTGGATAACGCTGCACTATAGCTACAGAGTGGACGGCAATTCTTGATAAATCTCGAAGGAAAGACATGGGAACATTACCTCGTAATTTGAAGCTATGGTCAGATGACGAGGACAACACCCTACATATTTGTGTAGATGTGAGTGTGTATACGCTGAACTCTACCCACACACACAGGTAGCACAACAATATTGCCCAATATTAGGCCAATGTTGCCAATCACACTGTGGATTGGTGTATATCGACCGTTCGTTTTCAACAGTACCCAATATCGACCAATGTTACCATGCCGATACTGAGGATTCACCAAATTCTTATAAAACATTCAAATTTGTAAATTTGCACTTTATAACAAATAAATGGATAGAGGCAACAAATATACACATTTTCTATGTGATAATTCAAGATTTTTACTCGTTTTAAAGATTTTGTCAGTTTTACTCGTCGATTCTTGGTCAAAATCGGTCGGCGATATTCTCATGTCAAATACTGAAGTTTCGACAAATTATTCTAAAATCTTCAAAAACTACATTTGTTAAAAAAAAAATGTGCAGCGAGAATAATTTTCTACATTTTTTACGTAATATCTCTAGATTTTTACACGTTTTAAAAATGTCGACTTTAATGTCGTCTTGAATCGGCTAATATTGTTCAGAGCGATCAAGATGCGCATGCGCAGGTTACATCCTTTGGCTTGTTTATGTTCGTTTTTCTATCATTTTGTGGTCGCAAGTAACTAAAAGAGCTGGATTTTTGTTTAGGAATAAGGAAGCATCATCAACTGCAGGTAAATACTTATCATATTCAACCGATTATTTGTTTTGTTTTATTAAACTGTGTGTAGTATATTATTTTTACATATTGCTGCTTATTGCACGTGATTTACAGTAACATTCACCAACTGTACAATCTCTTAACAGAAGAATCGTATCATTAAATTTATGAGTTTACAAAACAAACTTTGATTTTCTTAAACTTATTTATAGGAAAATATATATTCTATTAACTGTGGCTTTATTGTAGTAGTGGGTTAATCTGATCGGAATATTTTTATAGTTCTCGAAATAAGTAAATGCGATTGTTTTGTACTAGAAAATAATTTTTCCCCTCTTTTCTTTCAAATAACTACATAAGTTCTCTACCTTAAAAGTTCCTAGCCATTCTCCAGATTTTATATTATTCAGGGATGTTTAATTATAGAAATTTAATTTCCAAATCTTCCGATGTTTTAGAAAAGTTGCAAAAAACTTGTAACAAAACAATTTATTCTAGCAATGGCGCAGCAATTCGAAAATTATGGAGGGCTCACGTATAGTTCCAATCCCAGAATATTTACCAATATAAAAAAAATTAGTAATTAGTTGTTAACTAGTATCTGTTATTTATCAATAATTTGTTAATTACTGAGGAATTTGCATAATTTTCTTAAGATATTAACAATTTTTGGAAGAAAATTTTGATTAAGGGGGAAGGGAGAGCAGCGCTTGAGTCTCTCTGTTTCCTACGCCGCACATAGGGTTATTTGACCCAAAAAGTTGGCCAAAATTATTTTATTGCATTTTCTATTTTAAAATTACATATTAAAATAAAAAAAATTGAAATAAGTTGAAAATTCAAACGAGTTGCCTCTACAGCTGCAAAACAAGACATATCCAAACAAACCAAGAATGCTTAATTTTTAGTAGTACTTATATTGCGTTACTTTCAAACTTTCTAAATTTAAATAGTTTGTTTTATATATATTTTATCCACACTTTAGATACTCACTAATAATTATTAGTTTTAGATGAAAATAATTATAATAAAAAATATTTTTTTTTTTTAAAAGTGGAGTTGTCTATTTTTGCAACTATATGTCTGGCATATTTACAAAAAAATAATAAACAACCTATATATTTCTAATTATGTATACAAAGTTATATTTTTTGGAAGAAATTAAAAAAAAACATTGGGTTTCTTATAAATTTTTTATTTGATTTTTAATGTTTTGTATTTCTTCATTTGTGATATCTGCTCTTCATGTATAAATCTTATCGTGATGGGCCTGAATATCGCAGTGACGATAGTGTAGGATTTTTCCATAGCAATGCATTTTTGTTTTTTAAACCTGTTAATTAAAGAGGCTCTAAAGCAGATTGGAAGATATTCGCATCGGAATCGCAACTATTCTCAAATCTTTGTTTGCTGTGATTGTTCGGAACCATCACATCCCTATTTGTAAAAAAGTTCTAGCGATTTTATTTCATCATTATAAACGTATTTAAAGCCTCTCACAAATATGTGATTAATCGCTCACTCGTATGAAGCTTGAAGTTGTATTTCGGTACCAGTAGAAATTATTTGATACGTGTTTGGAGCAGGATATCATTATTTCTTAACCTAAAGAAATAGGTTTTTGTCACTAGTTCTTACTACTTCATATCGTTTACGTGATAACCCAGCTTCCACGAAAATTGTCAAAGCACGAATTGGTGTTAGCTGTGACTTTTTTTTGTTCAGCAGTGTGGCTAACAAATGCTTTTCTGTATTTGGCTGCTCTTAAGGGAGACTTTGTGATATCCTTTACTAACCCTCGATATTTCCAGTTTCACGTAGTTTCATTTGAGTGGCATAGATTAATTCTTCGGATTTGGCTTTTTCTCTTAGCTCCTTGGTTTTGCGTATTTTACTGCGATCACTTAACCCATCAAATGATTTCGAAGGTCGACAAGCGATTTTTTTTGTGGGAATTTCGATCGAATGTTCCAACCATTTTTGGTGATTCTTTAGAATTTTTTCTTCTGACATATTAACTGCAAGCCATTTACTTTTAAATCTGGATTTCAAGACCGAGATTTTATGTTTAAATTGCTCTGTTTAAATTGCTTACAGAGCAGAATGAAGTCAATCCTAATACTTCGAATTTACTCGTTCCTCTTGGGCGGATGAAACTTGGGCAGCAAATATAAACACTTGGAGTGTCGGGTTTAAGGTCACATTTTTCTTTTGGTGTTCGATTGAAGAGAATTTCCAAGTATCAACACATGAAGGAAGGGGTCGGAAAAAGTTCCCCAACTAGAGCTTGTAATTTATTACCGCCGCAGCCGCACAACCGATAATTTAAAGAAGAGAGATTCTGGGGTTGGGGTTTTCAGACTATGACACTTGCGCAATTGTATACTTACAGTTTCCCTACACTGTACTGTTGTAAAACACGTCTTGTGAAGTATTTAGATAAGCATTCAATGTATGTTCGCTTTGTCACACAGTGAATACCCAGGTGCACTCGAAAAAGACGTTCTAATAATTTTGGTGAACGCTGCAGAAAAAGCCTCATAAAATCTAAAGGGGGAAAAAGGTGGTGGAAATTTTTGTACTCCCGTGTAGAAGAATAGTTACTTTATCACTCTGTACTATTCTATATAGTGAAGATAAGTGAAGAAAGTTAACAAATGTTTTCGTGTTTATAAAATATTCAAAAATTTACATTCAAAATGCACTATAAAAAAATTTATTGTAAAAGTACACAAAAAAGTTATCAAACATAATATTATATACATTTTTTATTGCTGTCAACTAAAAATATTAGCAGAATTGAAATAAAATAGTTCTGAAAAAAGTTAGTTTTTATTGGTACAAATATGCACCGTTTACAAGTTTTCTAAGTTTAACGCTAGTGTTGCCACAGAAAATACAGTTAAAATAAAAAAACAGTGCTGCAGAATTGTACTTTAGATAGTTTTTTATCATATGGTTTAATCCAAAATTTAAAATTCTTAATTTAAAAAAATGGACTTTTGGCCAGCTTTTGAGGTCAAATACCCCACTGTGCGCCGCTATCCAAGACTGTATTTACTATCCACTGTATGAACTACTTTCAAATAAATATTGGAACTGTGTCCAATATTTATTTTTAAATAAGTTTCTTTTTTAAAATAATATTCTGTTAAAATGCATTGGTCGGTCCCTCCTGGCGACTTTTTAAAAAAGACAAATTAGCAACGCTAACACGTACTTGGCAACAACCGGTTTTGTTGAAGGAATTCAATTTTATCCCAGCAGGGTTGCTGAAATTTTTAACTAGATTTGGCAAAGAAATCAAGGGAGACCGTAGAGTTCATTTAACCATATAATCGAGAAATATACTAGTGCATGATAATTTTGTTGCAATATTATTCCACTTCCTCTTGAAAAAAAACGTACCTACCTTATTTGTTATGGATCACAATTGAAAGAAAATGTAAATGTAATGTTAGCCTGTTTACTCCAATGTGTACATATGATAACAAACCAAACTAATCCAATGTGTTTAATCGATATATTGCACAATCTTTGAGTGCATTAGTTATCTTAAAATCTTCATTCGCTTATTCAGATGTGTCTTGATTCCAGGATATATTAGTTCCATTATGATTTGAAAGTTCTCTGCAAATTTAAAATGTATTTTAAGCCTGCACATAAAAGTATATTCTAGGCAGTTGGCTAAAGCATTTGAAGTACTTGCTAAAATCGATACCATGTTGAAATTTAATGTAATATTTTGTTATCAATAAGCATGTATTTAAGCAATTTTAGTCACGTTATTTCTTTTAGAAAAAAGTATGAGGAATAAATTAGAAACACTAGATTTCCTCTTTCAGTTATTTTTGACTTTTTTATCTAGCATTTGGTATTTTTCTCTTTCATTTAGTATGTGTTATTCCCATTTTACTGAATTTGCACTGGAGCTGCTCACTGATAACTTGAAGAGGCTGCATTGATTAAGGGCCGAAAGATCTGTTCTGAAACCCAAAAGTCTGATTCATGAATGTAGAGCAGAGCCAGTGGCGGCTCGCCCACTACAGCAAGTACAGCCGGGCTGCACCTAAATTCATTAGTGTATTTTAAAACTAAAATCAGAATTTTCTTAAATGAAGATAAAATTGAAAATGAAATTTCTACGGTAGTAAACAAAATCTCCGATAAATAGCAAGCTTGTTACCGTAATGCACAATTCAGGAGGGGGAAAAACTCCATTCAATCCAAACTGCAGCTAAAAAGCGAAATTCGAAATCGGCTGCATCGTTGCCATGGCAACCTCTACGTAGTATGGAGATTCCCCCTATGCTAATGCACTGCATTTGTGAGAAGGTACAGCCGAAATGGATTTTCTTGTTTTAGCTGCACTTGAGGTTCGATATGCTGATTGGCTCTTGGATGAAACGAGAACTTACGAGAATATCTCACAACGGAAATGGTTTTCGTGATACATTTACTGTGTGCTATTTTTTCAGGACATGGTCCTGCTGTTGTTTCGTTATGTAAGTTAATATTAAAATTGACCGATTTGCAGGTTTAAAAGAAAGCAGGATTGCTTTAATTTTCAAAAAATAAGTAAGTGTTTTCTATTTTTTTCGCATGTTATCATTTCGTTTACATAATTTTGGCTGCACTAACATTTTCGACCACGGGCCGCCACTGAGCAGAAAGACATTTCAAGACATATTCTCCACATCCTGTAACCTGAAGCCACTCGGATGCCAGCTACTAAATCGACAAACACCCGAACTGGCACCTCACTCTCCCCAACTTTCACACCATGACTAATGTGAGAACGTTTGGGCCATGATAGATTTATCTCCAGCCCCTTTTCCCTACCTGCCTTTGCTTATGACGATTTAACCCTATAGTGCATAGTGTAGCATATATGCTACACAACTTTAAAATGACTACTAATTGCATCTATTGAGTTTTATGTTAACTATTGTAGTATTGTCACGTAGGGAACCATGTACCTAGTTCATATAACCACCGATGGGTCCTTATCTTTATAAAATTATTGTGATAAATGCAATCAATTACTTCGAAGTCTGTAGTTCTAAAACTAGCTCATGAAGGTTAAGTTTTCAAAGATAGTTTTATTACTTATAAGTATAATTTGGCTTTACAAAAAATCCTAGCTAATACCAAAGGTATGTAGATTGTATTTAACTACATTTTCATACTTTTTGAAAATTATTTTAGTAATTACGTCAACATTTACATGTGTTGCATATCTGCTACATCATGGGCTAAATGAACTTTTTAGCCGAACATTTTCAGGAGTGCTATTTTTTAGTTCTGTGAGTTTTTAGTGATTTTTTCGTTATTTATTTATTTTTGGGGATATTTTTTTGGTTGTTTTAGATGTACAAAACATTTACATTTGTAGATAAAGATGGGAAAAAGGAGTATAAAAATTTCATAAGAAATCTCAGAACTTCTTTATATGCCCCTTGGAAGTGAAGAAGACTGTTCCTCTTCCAATGATGAGTTTGAAAGTTTGTTTCCTTTGCCGGACGATGTTCTCCTGTAGCAATTAGAAACTGTTCTAAATGATGACCAGCTTTGGTCTCGAAAGAAGAGATTGTGGAAGAGTATGTACAAGCAGAAGTAGATGGGTTTGACGAGCAGCCCTCTACATATCAATCTCCAAGTACTGGGGGTTCTTCTATGGTAAGAGGAGAGAGAAAATAAAAGGTAGGAAGAAAAAACAACATCATTATTTGTGGAAAAAACAAACAAATTGCACCTAGAGGACAATGAAACAAAATTCTTAGGACATTTTGACATTCCTAATGAAGTACTCAGTTTGGAGACTCCATTTCAGTTCTTTTACTTTTTAGATGATACCTTTTATGACTGTGGTTCACTAGACTGTCATTTACAGCACCAAAAAAGATCATAACAAGATATTTAAAATTTTCAAATGGTATGCTGCAAAAATATCTTGAAATTTGTATTTTTCTTCACTTATGAACGGCCTGCTAAGGGATTTATGGAACCAATGCTGGGAAATGAACTTGTAAAAAGTACAATGGTAGTAAAAACCTATGAGAAAATCCGTGGCCTTTTGCATTTCAACAATAACGTAAATAATTTACCTCATGATCATATACTGATTACAATCACCTTTTCAAACTTATACCTATTACAAAGTACATGAATAAAATATTTCTGACTATCTCAATGGAGGAATTTCTAAGTGTTGATGAGCAGATGTGCTTCCCGTAACTGGCTGTACTGACTGGTAACTGACCAGTATCCTCCATAATGTGGAAAGACAACAAGCTGGTTCATTTGATCTCTACATTATATGGAGTTGAGCCAACTACTACAATAAAGCGATACAACCAGAAAACTAAAAAACGTGACGAAGTTGAATGCCCTAAAATAATTAGAGCCTATAACAAACACATGGGTGAGGTAAATTTACTAGATAGTCACATTGGAAGATTTGAAATACTATGAATGTAAGGAGACATTGGTATCTAAGGCTGTTCTCTCATTTGGTGTATCTCGCAGTAATAAATAGTTAGATTATATACAACAGAGACGCCCAGAACAAAAAACAAAAGGGAATGAGCCAAAAAAAATTCAGAAAAGAAATTGCAACCACCCTGTGTCAAATTGGTAAAGAGGAAACACCGAAAAGGAGACGTCCAACACACTCTGACCAACAAGACAAAAAAAGGCCTGCTGTTTTTAGGCCTCTGACTGACGTCAGAAGAGATGCGTTTGACCACTGGCCCGAATGGGAAGACAAGAGAAACCGGTGTAATAACACAGGCCGCAATGGTTTTACCTTTATAAAATATTCAAAATGTAAAAAAAATTGAAACTTTGCCTCAACAAACACAAAAACTGTTTCAAATCTTATCACAAATAAACTTTTTTTAAAATTATTTTTTTAAATTACTAATAGTTATTTTTATCTACCTTAGATATTTTTTTATCATAGATTTTGTTTAAGTTTGCATGTTTTCCTGCATGTTCCAAATGTATTTTCCTTGCAAAAGTTAAAATTATCAGAGAGAAGTCTTAGAACAAAAAAAGCTTCGTTAGCGCATGATGTTGCATATATGCTACACAACGGTTTTAATTGATTATTTAATGAAATAAGCACTTAGGATTTTTTTGTATATTTTTCCAGTGGTCCAGAGGCAAAAAGTAAACCGAAAAATTTTATGTCATTAAAAAAGAAAAGATCATGCACTAGAGGGTTAAGACAAGGAACAAACTCACAAACCTCCGATTGCGATATCAGCACTTTTTTGTGAAGACTATTGTAAAAGGCGTGTGAAAGCAGATTTGCTTTAAATTCCATTTTAAGAAAAAAAATTGAAATCTGTTATTTAGCATGATGTTCTTTACTTAAGTGAAAAGTGTTAAAATAAAAATGTAGTTTAATAACTGTTAGAATGTTAATTATTTAAGATTTAAAATAAAACTTGTGCACCACTCAAAGAGGACAGCCACCAACGATGTAGGTAATAGTATGAATCGTTAGCCAATTATGCGATTGAGTCTCTAAGTAATAAGGTTTGTTTAGAAGAGGTCTATGTGTTATTAAAAAGTGTAATTTATTAAATATAAAAAACTTTTTAAAATATATTTTTATTATTTTTTTTACTAGTAAATTTAATTTAAAAGTTAAAAATAAGCGAACATTTTTGCGTGATGCACTCAAGTAAATCTGATAATAATTAATTTTATAATGTGAGTGTCCTATGCTTTAATTTTTAGTCAATGTAAAACATTTGTTAATTTTTAACTTAAAAGTTTGTTTTTTTTAAAATTTATTTTACAATAAAAAGTAATGAAAGCAAACTACAGTAAACTTTAATGTTGGTAGAAATAATTTTCATGAATGTCCTTGTTGTATTCGATTTTGTTAATTGACTTGTTTATTTTATAATTATCCATAGAAATCAACTAAACATTCTTAAACTTTCTCATAATGAGGCATTAGCATCATTAGTTGATAATACAATTAAAGAAGGATCTGTAAACACAGCCTTATAATTTTCAACTACGGTCAAATGATAAGGAAAATGTCTTAGCTCGGTTACTATGTATTAAGTTTCTTTTGGTTCCTAAATTGTAAATTTGAAATTGAAACACAATGTAATTAAAGTATAATTTTTACTATCTTTACAACAACTGACATCAAACACAATACACATTTAAAAAAAAAATATTTTTCTAAAAATAAGTAAGCAACTTATCAAATTATTTTTATATATTCAGGCATATTTAATTTTTGTCAATACATTTCATGTTTATTACTTATTTTATATAGAATATTTCATGCATTCAACTGTTGTACTATAAATACCAACTTAGCAGTATTTTAGATTAGATAATAACACTTATGCAGTGCCGTTGCACAAAAAATATTTTGGAGGGCTGAAACAAGAAATTTCCCAACTTAATGATTCGAAATTCCCAACTCAACATTGCTGAAAATTCCCAGTTCCAACTTATCGAATGTCTTGATATTAAAATCCGCGCCAACTTTAAAGTTTCCAATAGTAACAGCCGATTTTGAATCAATATTTAGAATCTACGACAAAATTTATCGTTGAATAGGATATCAATTTGCAAGTCATTTGGTCAAGTAGTTTTTTAATTATGAGTATTGAAAGTTTAGAACATTTAATGTTAAATGAATTTCTTGAACTTTTAATTATATCTCTCGAAATAACAATTTTATTAAGCTGACATTTTTATCTATGTTGCTTCTAAACGACCCAAACAAAATACACTAACTTTCATTACTTTTATATATATTTAAAAACTTATTTAAATTAAAATATTAACATTAAAAAAATTATGAATAGCAACCATATATATTTTGATAGTAATTGATTCAGAAAAACGTTTTACATTTCGTGGTTTCCTCCTTGTAGTTTTGTTGCTACAATATTAAAATTTTCATCAACTTGATCATGCCAGGGGCCATACGCAAATTTAAAACCGACAGTGCTTAAAAGAAATCTTCGATAATATTGCAGTTTAGCATCGCCGTGAAAGCGCTGGAGTAAAATGTTTAATTCTTATCAATATTTCGTATGATTAAAAACTTGTGGATATCTATAGGCAAATTATGTGAACTCGAAAATAATGCCTAATAATAATGAATGAAAAGAAAAAGTTTCTTTGTGTGGCGCCAAAAAGCATTTCTGCAAAAAGAGTTTACGACAGCCTTAATGTAGGGACAACCTAAGTCGGAGCAGACGGACAGTGATTGGGTCTGGCGAACCATCCTACTTCCAACTTTCTTTCTTTCTACACCATTTAAACTCTTTTCTTTCTACATCCTTCATCTGTAATTATCACTGCACATGGAACTACACCTATTTTCTGATGTTTAAATATATGCAGAGCTATTATGAAAAGTACTAATCGCCACAAGCACTTCTCAAAATATATATTGGTCGGGTGGTCAAGAATCCCGGTTTGGTCGGAACATGTGTAAGAAAGGCCCGACAAGAACAGTTGAGGCATTCGGTCGTGTCGGGCTGTGGTGTCGGTGCGTGTGTAAGGGTCTTAATTTAGACTTGCCAATTGAACCATTTACTATTGTGTAGCGTGTTTTAATCCCACCGGCTATAAATTCAGTAATCAATAATAAGGAAGTAAAGTGTCCTCTGCCGAATGTCTAAAAATCCTTATTACCCCGAACCGTCGCCAATAGCCCACTGTGCAGCTCTAGTGCGACGTTATTTAACCAACGAACCAACTAAAAATCCTTACTTCCTCTTCGTATAAAAGGTTGAAAATTATTTATAAGCACTATTGATCATCAAGATGTGCACCTACATCTTGGATTTGTAAAGTTCCGCTTAATTTCTTAAATGATTTTAACAATTTCAAACATATTGCATAAATAAACATCTTAAAAAATATTTCCAAGATCCGTATCGTTCCTTTGCAGATTAGATGATTGCGCATTGGACATTGGAACTCAACAGCAATCCAACGAGGCTGAAATATAAGGTTTACTGCTATTCTAACAGACTGTCCCAACAAATATAGAATCGCGGCTGAAAGGGCCAATAAGAAGATGTACACTCAAGAAGGACGACATGGCTAAGGTTGACAAGTTGAAGAAGAAAAAAGTTCCCTGAAAACGTCGATTCGAATTTTTTTCTACGGATTCTGATGACGGCGTGTCAGACATTAGCTATGCTGAAAGTGACGTCAGCTTGGCTTTCTTTAATGATAGTTTAGATGTTGAGGAACCTCTCCATGACGAACAGCTTTCACCCTCAGCCTCCTGCCAAGACGCTGGTGAGGGTTCTCATTCGACAGTTCCCACGAAACCTGGAGAACTTAAAAAAAAAATACAAAAAGGTCACATCGAATAAGATCAACAACGAACCTCCCACATTCTCAAGGGCCTTTTGATCACCCAGAATGCCATGTAAATGACTTTGTTTTGGTTAAGTACCACACCCGCCGGTACCCTGGGAAGATTGTCGAAACCGATGGCAACGAGATTCGTATGTCCACCATGTCAAGGAGATGACCAGACAAGAATGATTTAATTTGGTATGACCAAAGTTAAATTATGCAAAGATTGAACTCTCATGTTAAAATAAACGAGCGCCCAACTCCTACATCCGTGGTTGATTTAAAACATTGAGCTAATTCTATTTAAATAACCATAGGTAGCTATAATAATAATCAGGCTTTATTTTTCTTGAAAAATTCATTGTTTGTTCATACATATAAGTTCGTACAGTTGTTTATACATTTAAGCCGAATTTATTTTTGTTCAATCATTACTTTTTTACGAGGAATTAATTTTTTTTGAAGAATTTATTCTTTGAAAAGGAAGTTATCCCAAGTTTATATAAAATAAAATGTTTTTCTTCGAAAATTGCTATGTTATGCGTAAGTATCCCTATCCATATCACGTTATGCCTAGAAGTATGCCAACTAACCCCGCACCCGGGGTTAGTTGGCATAGTTGAAAGCTTTTAGGAATTTTTTTGGGGGGTTTACCTAAACACGGATTAACTTAATGGGTTCTACATGATTTTGTAGCCAAAAAGTTAAGCAATCCGCCGTAATTTAGTAATTTTGTAATTTAGTAGCGAATCTGCATACCATGATACTACATGCAAGGTATCGGTCCCTTTCCTATTTGTTTGCCGGGCAATATGCAGTACCACTCTCACGCCAGATCAGTTTTAATCGACATTCAGACGAGAGACTGAACATACTTTCATCTGAGAATAGTATGCAAGCCCAGTCCATTTCCCTCACATTGCGATGCTGACGATAATGCAAACGGGCGGTACGGTGACGTCTGGACAATGGGATGCACACAACAGGACTGAGGGCGTATAGTCCTCCTTGTTGCAAATGTCTGGCTACAATTTTTCGGGAAATCCGCTTGCCAGTAGCAGCAAGAAACGGTTTTTCTACCCCACTAGCTGTGCTGCGCCGGTTTCTTTTTGTTGATATCACTATCTTCTGCAAGCGTCGTACTGCAAACACGACTTCTCCGTGGCATTTGCTACACTTTCCAGTTGTTTGAAATGATTTTCAAAGCCATAAAACAACACTGTGACTGAAGTCGAACTCCCTGGCAACTTACGTTATTTTTCGCCCTTCTTCAATCTTGCCAATAATACGGCCACGAGTAAAATCATCTAAGTAATCTTTTGAACAACAACGGTCAACACGCGTCAAATCCTTTATAACTCTTATCAGCGCTATCACGTGACGAACAAGTTCGGCAATCCAAAATTTACATACGCACAACACGTCTTACTGTATTCCGCACTTATGCTAATTTCCACATTTTCCTGCCTTCCATTTTGTGGTTGCTATCGTTGCTATTGCCATCCGTCTTTAGCAATTGTCCGCCACTGTATTTACATAGAATTATTCATCAAAAATATGTCTCAGATGGAAAGTGAATGCACATAAAAATCGTGTGAGAAAACTTCATCCTAATAATATTGGAGTATCGCATTCGTTATTTTCTATGTATTTTTAGTTTACGCAGTAAGAGTGTGAGAATAAATAATAGGTAGTAGGAATGTAGGCACAATCCTCACTGTACCGTCAAGTTTAGTTTGCGACTATTTTGTACGCGTTCATGTGCTCAGCCTGCTCTTTCTCGTGGTTTTGGTAAGATCTCTCTGCATTTGTCATAAGTTTAGACTTCCTGCTATCATTTGGTTCTCTTTCGTAATTAAACTTTAGACTAATGTTTGGGCTTCATAGTGAACAAATCGCCACTTTCCATAATCCACAATTTTCACACAAATTGTTTAAACTAGTTTAGTGGAGTTGTAGAACTTTTGTTAGATACTCTTTAATTTAAGCACTCATTCCCAACGACTTGTTGTTTATGACTGAAGTTACAACGGTTAAATAGACTCCAGTAAAGGCACAAATTGTAACTCATTTCCTCCAACTTTCACGTGGTACAAAGGTCAGAGAGGGAAGTGGATTAGTAGCTGATCGGGTCGACACGGCATATTTTCCTCTACATTTATCCGCATGGAGTTATAAGGTATTGAAATTGCAGTTGAATATTCAAATTGTGATCTTACTTTTTAATAGAGTCCACTAAAAAAACCCGCATGAATAAGTACGTTTTATTGAAGAAATCGCGCAAATCAAATAAAAGTGGTGGTTAATCTATACTAATTGCGTTTAAGTTTCGTCTGTGGAATAAAATTACCTATCAAAAGATTATTCAAACATAAATTTGAATTGTCTTTTTCTATCGAATTCCATAATCAGAATAAGGTAAGGTAATTTGAATCCTAAATGAAAAGTTAGAAAGTCTTTTCCTGGACATAGGAAGGGGGAAGACTATACACGTAAATCTAAATGAAAGAAGACGACTCTCAATTTCTGTTACTTTTCCTTCCGAAATGATATGTTGAAATAGAACAGGGCTCAGGGGGAAACCGTAAGAATATAATGAAAGTACTGGGGGAAAGGGGAGAATAATTATATTTGTGGGCAGATGACATGAGGAGGCTTGGCAGGAGGTTAGATATACGGAGCGGGGGGGGGGGGGGGGGGTAGGATGCTTACGATATGACCCTCTATAATTCTGAAAGGGGAGATGGAACATTGGATAGATTGCTTACACCAAGAAATGGGATGATGCACTGGGTCTGGATAATGTCAAAACTATTGATTCGAATATTTGTAAATAGCTATGAAGGATTTAAAAACAACGCATTTTCATCTTTTTAGTATTTCCATCAATAGTAAGGTTTTAATAATTTTTTACGCTCCGATTTATTTTTTGCTTATCGTTGTGATGAATAACATACAATAAAACTTTTCGAATAGCAGTAAAAACTCATATAATCACAGCTTTTTATAGATGAAATTTAAGCATGATATCGGCAATTTTTAGTGGACAAAGTTTAAACATTTGGCAATCCAACTTGGAAAACAATGTAAACGCACTGGAACATTTCTTTAAATATTGTTATAAATGTACTATTACATGATAAAAAACAATTTGAAACTACGGTTATTCAAGTTATGTAAATCAAATATTGTGGTCAAATTAGGGATTGTTAAAAACGAGGTAAAAAGTTTTCGTCATAAATATTTCCTAGTCGATAAGTTTAGACGATTGTTTAGATAGTTTTCTTGTTAAAATAAAAAATTTCTCTGAAGACTTCTACGCCGAAACTACTAAATAATTGCATAAGTAAAACCATAAATCCACAAAAGTAGACTGTTGAAGTCATTAAAATGGTTGAGCATGAGTAAGAGTTAGATTGTATAAAAGAATGACTTTCGATTATTCACTGTTAAATAATAGGTACATTTATACCACTGCATCAAAATTCTATGTAGAATAACTAATATTATAGTTATAAAAATAGTTAAAATCTATTTTATTTAGATTTTAGTAAACGTTATTGCATTTTACGCATGTTATTTTGGGTATTCATTATCATACGGAAGAATGACATAACTTATACAAAATGTTAAATTATGCAAACAAGTTAAGATTTTTTAAACGTTTTTATCATTGTCATTGATTTTAACATTGATTAGAAATACAGAAAACTAGAAACTCGTAAAATACATATAACCGATTTAAATTTTATAATTTTTATACCTTTTTCAATTTATAACGTAAGACAGTATAATACACTTTTTGGATATTTTTTAATATATGACAAAGTAAGAGAAAACAGTATCAATATTAAAAATATAATTTAAATATTTACTTTACTAATTTTATTGCATTTAAGTGAATTTGAAATATCCGAACGCAATCAAAATTCCGACCCTACAGTCCTTAGCAATCTTTTCCACACTCTTCTAACGATTCATCCATGTCATCATAGATTTTACCCCTCATTTCTGCAGAAACATTGTTTCAGCGCGTTTATTTCAAGTTTTGACAAAAATTCTTCCCATCAATTCCCCATCCCATAAATGATGTGCAAGTCTTTCTCTACCTTCAGGAGGATGACGAAATGGATCAGGGAAAACTCGTCATGCATTCAGAAGAAAAGGTGTTCTGCCCTCTCAAAACACCCGGAGATCAGTGTCGGAATGAGTCGAATGGAAATTTCGACACTGGGAGTGACAGGAAGAATGAGATTAGAATGGATTTTTTTCTGAAGAAAGACATCAATATGCTAATTATAGTCGTGTAATCCAATGTCAAGAATTCCTTAATTTGTGAATCAGTAGCGGGAGTTTATTCTTCGGGATAATGAAACCTGTGGGGTTGAGGCGCGGAAATTCATTAATAAAAAGGGCAGCAAAGAAAGGGACGAAAACGGGAGCGTAAACAAAGGGTTGTAAGAAGACGGATTTTTTTTTGATAATAAACTACATTATAAAAACTATTACAATTATTTTAACGAATGCAATTTATAATAATAAGCTTCTATTATTTGTATATTTATATAAGCTAGTTGAGTTTACAGTAATTTCATAACATTATAACATAGATGGGTGAAATGAAAAGTTGTTATTGTATGTTTTATAGAAAACATAATTTCTTAAAATCTTATAAACATAGTTTAAAGAAAACCTGTATCATACGATTTCGTTTTGTTTTTCGTGTGTATTATTTGCACAAATTTTTAGGTAATAAGTCTTTTTATACGTGAAATTATTATTGCATTTTTCGAAATGAGAACAAAATATGTGTATTGTCCTGATATTATTAATTTACAATACTCTATGCAGCCCTTTGAAAACAGCAAATGATATTCTTAAAAGCACAAAATACTTACCTTAGGCTTCTGTGTACCTTTTTAAAATCCATTTAAAGTTTTAAATAAACTTCTACGTAGTTTGTAGTTGCTTTTCAAAAGGGTTCAATACAACAATTTCACTGTACACCAATTTCAATGCAAAACAATTTCATTGAAGTACATTTTCACTGCAAGAAACTGACTTAACCGACAGGAAGAAACTAGCAAACGACTGTTAAATCTATTTCATTGAATCTAATAACATTCATTAATTAAAATAAGTTAAATATTGGAAACAAATGAGGAAGTTTTATGACGTATACTTTAGAAACTATTAACAATGTATTTTAAATATAAAATTGCATGTGTATAAATAAAAAAAGAGAATAATGTGAAACCGTATATCTGTTGTCTGTAGAAATTATTCTTGAAATATGGAATGTTCGTAGAGGTTTTTTTTTATTCGGGAAAAATAAAAACATTAAATTTGCGCTTTATTTATAACAATGTTTAAAAGAACAAAATATTAATAATCCTATTTATCTATTAATCAAAAGGCTATTTATCAGCAACAAACGAAATAATAAAAACCATAGTTGAAAAAATGACGGAAATACATTTTTGCTATATTTATTGTTGAAGATATTTATTTCGCCTCACATTTCATTCATCTCCGTTGTATTTTTTTTTAAATGACATTTGAAATACATAATATTTTACTATTTTAATTATTTACTGGTGTTGATTTTGAGCTTAGTGTGGCTTGTGCATTTTATTTTAAACTCCTACCTTGTTACCAATATAGAAGAATCAATATAGATGTCGGGTAGGAATTGAGTTTTAGATTTGGGCCTTGTTTAACCATTATTATTCACACGCTAGTCCCTATGCGTAAGATAAAACATCTAACAAATATTTTATATTTTTATTTATCTTGATATTCAATTGTTCCAAATTGTTAGTGAACAATTGAAAAAGATAAGGGCAAATGAAGAGAAATGAAATAAGTGGGGCAGTTATATCATTTCCATGTCTTCCAGGCCATTGACTAGATAATTTGGATTAACTTTGTTGCAAAAATTGTATTAAACAAAATAGAAAATAAAAAATTAAATTCATACCTCTCTCTTAGTGAAGCATTTTTAACTTTCATGGCTGAAAAGTATTTGCGAAACTTTAACGTGGCATTACAGAGAGGCTTTCTTAAAAGTATTTCAAATGCAGTAAATGTACATATAATGAATGTTCATTCTGAGTGTTTTAATAAAATTGCTAGAGAAAAACATAGAAGTCCCAACATTTTAAAACAAACTATTCACCATAAATTTCTTGAAGATAATAACTCAATGTATTATGTTAGTATTTGAACTATCGAGGCGTTTCTCAGAATTTTGTACGAAATGTTCAGCATTCCAAACCATCCTAGACCGTTTGCATAATATCCGAGACATTCTGCAAATGATAAACCATAAGATTGCTTTGAGAAGCAAATGAGTCGATTGGAATGAACACCAATGGTTTCATATTCAAATGTTTTTCCCGGAATATAATGATACAGGATCTTTTAAATAGACAGGAATTGGTAAAGTCTAGTTACAGACCAACCTTGCTGAGCCTTGAGCATGTTTTGGGTCGTCAATATTTGTATTTGTGTATTTTTCGTTGAATAGAATCTTCTATGTTACATTTCGAAATGTCTAATTTTTTACTCTTAATTTATTTAGAAAAATTGAGTGATTTTTCTTTAATGTATTGTAGTTTAACCTTAACACACAAAATGTGTGTATTGGAAGTGGTAGCCAGTATATATTACATTTATTAGCCTTGACAACTCTCAGTGGCGGCGATTCGGGGGGGGCAAGGGGGGGCGGTTGCCCCCGCACTTTTTAATATTGCACTTTTTAAAACTATATTACAAGTCAATTGTTCTATTGCATTGCCCAACAAAGGAAACATTTTGAACCCCAACTTTCTCCCACTACTAAGGTTCAAACCCCTTCCATTGAAAGTCAAGTGAAATTTTTTTTGAACTAATGTGGTATCGTTATTCTTTAAAAAAAATGCAACATTTAAAAAATAAAATAAATTCTCTATCTAAATTGAGGAGCTTCGTTTTCAGATTTCCAGACAGACAGCTGCTAACTTAATCCATTGATTGGTGACTCATGCCTTACTCATTCCAGGTCCATTACTCATTCTGTTTTTATTTTTTTCGGAAAAAGAAATAGCATATCTTTTCTGTACATAGAAAAATGCAACTGTATGACCTTCAATTCTAAAAATAGATCAAACCCCCTTCTTTTATTTATGACTATCTGCAACTTTTTTACATTAAAATAGTTAGCGTTAAAATGTAGTATTGTGTAATCTATTGGCGCCGAACAATTGCGAAATCTATAAATCTGTAGATATGAGGAAAAGGGTCATGAGTTAGCCATTAATGTCTTTGTTTTGATCTTCGTCTGCTCTGCTTTTTAGCAAAATGAAGCGAATTTTACAAATTTCAGTTTTAAATTACTTTAATAAAAAGAACAAATGTGAAGTTGAACATGACAGCAATACAAGCACTACTGTTTCCATTCAAGAAAGCTTGTCTGTTTGCTTGCAATCTACGCCAAAGAATTTTCAAAATCGCGCAAGTATACGTTTAAAAATACCATTATCTTGATTTTTAGCATTTATATATCATATTTCGAAATCTTTTACGTCATTCATATTATGCGATTGTTCTTCAATTTAATTTAGCATTAATTGTTCAATTTATAATTTAATTTCAAACTATTATTGGAAAATTTATTCGTATTTCAGTAATCATTGATATTTGTAAATTTCGAATATTATTGCACTTCATAAAATGTGTAACGAAGGTACAGTTTAATTTAATCCTGAATAGATATATTTTGAAAACTTTTGTTTAAATATGGATTTATTCATACACGGATGAAATGTTTTTGCTTTTTCCAAAATATCCATTTAAAAAGAATAGTAATAATTATCCGACAATGAGACCCTGTGATTATTATTATGATTTTGGTTTAGAATTTTACAAATCCGTGTTGGAAATCCGTGTTATGTCCGAAGAAAATTAATATTATTTGCAAATGAAAGCGAGGGAAGATTAGAAATTGCCTAACTTGTAAGATTAAATTTGACTTCTGAACGGATACTGCATTGGAAAATACTTGCAACAAACCAATACTTTTTGAGAGAACTGTTTAATATTACATAATTTATAAAAATGTTGAAAGTGTATATAAACTGGAACTGGGAATGTTTAGCACTGTTGAGGTGGGAATTTAAATCGGAAAGTTTGATTTGGTTAAATAACGTAGCACTAGAGCTGCAGATTGGGCTATTGCCGACAGTTCGGGTTCGGGACCCATCTCCAAGAAAAAACCCGGGAACAATGCTTCGTATTTTTGAACAATGGTCATATATAACGAGGACAACACTTGAGCTGGCACACGGCGGCTTCATTGTTCGTTACCACATATATATTATAAGGAATCTCAAACTTTAAATTTGTTCTCTAAATTGATTTCATAATTAGGAAGTGATTTATTAATTTTAAAAATAGTTATTGACAACTGTTAAATATAGTTAATGACAATGATAACTGTTGATGTTATTTATCTGCCAACGTATTCATGTTTACTTGAACAAAAATTAATAATTTTTTTAATAAAAAAAAAATTGGTGGGGGTTTGTGAGATATGTTTGTTAAATTTTGTGGGGTTAAGGATTCCCCCCTCTTGGTGAGGGGGATATATGCCTAAAGAAATTCGTTGCTCTGTCACTGAACCCCCTTGAAATAATCAATCACTCAACCTACATAAAATCTATACCCACGTGCCTGCAAACTGTAAGAATTTGTCTCAGGGTCCCAAACGTCACACCACAAATGTAGAATTGTAAATGGTGCTGGAAATTTTCTAGGGATTGGGAGGGTGAGGAAAGAAAATTTCCGCCATTTCTTTTTCAACACTGACACCAATAGAAAGGATACCTATCCCTTTGGAGGTCGGTCAATAAGTATGTTAATTAGATTCATTACAACAGTCCGTATCACTCCAAAATAAAATAAATTGGAAAATAATCGAAAATGGGTTAATAGTCGACCTGGGCGTCTCGTACATATTTTAAATTGGTATTCTTTCCTTCAAATAACTCAAAATAGAGAGTAAATATATATAAATGTGCAATATTTATTGTTTTGGTGTTCGTTCAAAATTTGTATTACTACCCCCCCCCCCCCCTCTCCGCTTCACACATACTTGTTTCATCTTGATCTTGCCCCCCCACTTTTACCGCCCAATCGCCGCCACTGACAACTCTTGCTTATCGAAGACGTAAGTATTTATCAAAAGTGTTCGAGAAGAAAGAACCACTCGTAGGAAAAGGGTTAAAAGGATATCAGCGGAAGTTTACTGTTTATTTTAGATCACTAAAAACATAGTTGGACTTATTAACGCAAAATAAGAAGATAGCTACAGATTATTATTATTTTAAAAAAAATGTTTGTAAACAAAAAGGCTGTTAATTGCACTAGACAAACCAGGGTGCTTCCACAAAGATTTTTTATCATTTACTTACTGCCTATTTAAAAATTATTAAAAATAATTTATGAAAACTGTTTTTTCCTAAAGTATTTGTATTGAGTAAATAAATGTGGGTTTAAATAATACTTTTATTTGGATTAAAGTATTGAACATTTACAAAAGGTAATATAAATCTAATTATATTGCACATAGTATTTTGAAAATTAATTAAATGCTCACTGATAAATAAATCGAAGTATTATTTTAACTTAAAATTTGGTTGCTAACTATAATCAACAAAAATTAAATTATCCCTGGTAAAGTGTTGAACTATTTACTTTAATTCTCTGACATATAAATTATATTACATGAAACTACAAAACTTTATTTACATGAAACTACAAAATTTGTATTAAATCTAATTTTTGTTAGTCCCCTTCTATTGATTCTATCAATATAATGGACTAACTTAAGTCCCCTGCTTTGCTGTAAGCAAGAAGAAAAACGGTTTTCCTCTTTTGTGACGTCATAAAATCGTGATTCTGTTCCCGCACTTAAGTGTTTAATCTACACCCTCAGCAATATCTTTGATCTTTTATTACCTACCATGGTTTGGCTAGGCTCACGATACTAGAATTATCACTCACACCAGTAATTGAAGAGCCGTCATGCTGAGCACGATTCATTCACGATTATTATTAGTTTGCAACATAATCGATAGATGGCAGTCCATAGCCGTTATATTTTATTTCAAGAATTACAGAATTAGAAGTTTTGGATGTTTTTTTGTTAGAATTTTAATATATTCTGTTTGCTGCTGACTTTTATTTTCACGATACTATTTAATTATGATTTTACTCGTGCACTTATTAATTAACTGTTTTATGACAAATAGTATAGGGTAATGGTAAGGGTTGGTAAAATGGGTGGGAAAAGTGCAATTTTTTCATTCAAAGCTATTTTTTACTTTTAAATTAGGTTATTAATAAGACACTTTTTTTGTGTGTATTTATGCAATGTCTTGTCCTTGACATCATCTTTGAAGTTTCATATTTTTTTATAAATAGTTAAATTTGTAGATATTATTATATTTTTTTACTACAGGTGATGTAAAATGGGTAGGAAAAGGGCAATTTTTTCATTTCAAAGCTAGTTTTCACTTTAAAAAGTTATTAATACTAAACTTTTTTTGGTGTTTTTATGCAATAGGTTCCTTGGCATCATTTTTGAATATCTTTAATATATTTTTTTTTAATTTGAATTTTTTTTTAATATCTTTTATCAACCACAGGTGGGGGTAAAATGTTCAATAGATGAAATGACAATAAAACTGAACAAACTCATCTTATTTTTTATAAACATAATGATAAATTATCAAATTTTGACAAAGTACTCTTGTCAATTAGTCAAAAAAAATTGTTTTCGATAGTAATTCCGGTTTTCTTTTTGTCAGTTGACTAACCTATCTTTTTTCGAAAGCTCTTGCCCCATTCTATGCCAATAGTTTTATGATTAGTTTTCTTATTGGACTTAGCTACAAAATAGGGATTAACAGCCATTTTTTTTTATTTGGAAAACTTAAAACAGTTAAACCAGACTGAAAAAAATGTTTAAACAATCTAATAGGAGGGAACTAACAGCTACAGTAATCAGATTTTGGCGATCCCAAATGGATAACCACATTGGGATAAAAATAGAAGAGTTTATACTCTTTTCCATAGTATTCGCTTTTTCCACAGTAAGAGAGCAGTGTGGCAGCTTCTATGGGTTGGGGTGCAAACAATCCATCTTCGGAGAGTTTTAAGTGGTACGGAATGCTTTATGTGCTGCTGAAATTGCCTTAAAATTGCCAAGTCAAATATCGTTTTTTACCAACTTTTTTAGAGACATATTACCAACTTTTTTTCGACTTTCTTTTATAGTCTGGTTATTTACCAGTTGTTTTCTGCTTGAATGAGAAAAATTAATTTTGGATGGGAAATTGCCAGCTCGACCAAAGTTAAATTTATTAAAGATTTATAGTTTTTTGCAAGTGTTCACCTATAGGCATATTATCCCATTCATCTAATCTATCTATCTATTTAATCTAATCTATCTATCTGTTTAATCTAATCTATCTATCTATCTATCTAATATAATCTTATCTAATTCTAATACTATTAAACGAGCAATGTCACAATATTTGTTTTTTTGCGCAATCTCGAAATTCGCTCTATCACGAAATTAATGTATTACCAATTTTTGGGGTAAATTCAATTGGGATAGGTTTCATCTTCGAAAAATGTCATTTATAGGGTGAAATAAGCAGTTTAAAATTTCGATTTCATTCTTTCCATTGCAAATTATTCATCATGTATGAGTTAATGGGTTATATGGCAATAACAGTTAAACGTAATTTAATTCGTCGTATGTTATTTTAATTTAAAACGTGTAAAATATTTTGATGATATATTTTCATTATAGTTTTTATTCTAAAATAAAGTGTGTTTTTTTCTCATAAATAAACGAAGGAAACATCAGTAAATTAAAATTAAAATTGAAAAATCATTTGCGTTATCAAAGAAAAAACACATTCTAATCACGTGACTTTTTCGTGTACTAAATGCTATATGTTTTCTAATAAATATTTAAAAAGAACTTGAACAAAAATCGTTTGTGTTTAAAATAAAGTTTAAACCAATTTAATTCTGTGGTTTTTTTACTCTGTTTATGCACGGGACGTTATAACTGAAATACACAAGAGCAAGTTTTTGAAATTCCGTATAAGAAAATATCGTTTGGAAAGTAGTTTTTTTTATATTCCATGTAAAATGGATTATGTATTTCTACAAATTGAACATGGAATTTTCAAAACAAAATATGTTTGATTTGAAGTAATTTCGTTTGTTTTGCTAAGTATTTATATTCTAAGTATTTATATCAATTGAATGAGGTTTTATTAAAGTAATGTTACGTATTATTTATGATATATATATATATATATATATATATATATATTATATATATATGTGTGTGTGTGTGTGAGTGTGTGTGTTTAAAATTAAACTTTGTTCATGTTGTTATTTGGTAAGTTTTATTTTAGATATTGTTTATATATACTTTTTTCAGCTTTTATATTCCAATGGAATTAATTAAAACAAGTTTTATTAAATTAATTTTACGCAATATTTATGAAGGTAAAAAGGTAAGTAAGTAACTTCACGCGCATTTGTTATTGTTTGATGGCGACAATGTTGTTTGTTATTCACCAATCACAGAGGCTAATCGACTATGCGTTTTTCTTAATCCATCAAAATTTTAATCTCGAGATCATGCCATGCATAGTGACTATATAAATAATATGTTATTTATTCCACATTCTAATGAGTAAATAATTAATGAAAATGTTAAATAGTTTCAAATGCTAATTTTTTTCTGGAAAACTTACACCAGTAAATTTGTTACATTCTGAATGCAAAAGCAACTTTCCCATGACCTTTTGTATAATGTTGTTGTTTTTATGTAGTATATATTTTTAAATTTGAAGCAGCATATATCGTTCAAATTTGTTTATGATGTTTTCATAATGAATGTAACAGCGTAGAAAAATTGCGCGTGGTCGATCCTTACCCCTACCTAATTTAATATGAAATAATTCTCGATATCAAATTGTATTACTTAGTAATAATTTAATAATTAATTGTTTCTCGAATTACGTAAGTGAGTTTAGTGTCAAGCAGAGAGGGATTGAAAATGAGTAATGAGGTTTTACAATTGAACAACGGAAAAAGAGTTTGAAATTTTCATTAACCAAATTTAAAATCACTTTTAAATATAAATTTGACATTTACTATAAATGTGTTTTAAAATTTATTTAATTTGTTATTTCAAATAAGTATTCTTCATTATTGAAATATTTGTTCAAAAGCGCCTGTCTAATTAAATTTGAAATTATTTTCGATATTAAAATGTATTAGATAGTAATAATTAAATACTGAATTGTTTCTCATATTACGTAAGTATATTTAGTTTTAAGCAGATATTTAGATAAGTAACGAAACTTTACAATATAACAAAGGAAACAGAGTTTAAGAGTTTTCAATTGAAACGTACATAGTAAACTAAACGCTTGAAAGAAAAAGTTTTCAAAAGCACACAAGAAAATTAATTTCAGGAAATTTAAAATCATTTTTAAAAATAAATTTTACATTTACTGTAAATGTGTTTTTAATTATTTTTTATCATGTTACTTCAAATAATTATTTTTTTAATAAGAATTTATTCGAAGTAACTATTTTTTTCAAGACCCGTACTACTAGCGACTTGCACAAATGTTATATTCTGTAACCTTTTCTTATGTAACCTCTCCAAATTTATGAAATAATCCTAACAACTGCCACAAATTTCAACATATATCATTTTCAAATATTAGGCTAAATAAAATACTATATGCATATTGAAAAGTCGAGAACGGTAGCTGCATCATTAATTATTGTTTAATAAAAAATATATTAAGATTAATTTAATCGCAACTACATTACGAAATACAATAAAAAAACTATTAGATTTAGATTATAGAAAAGGTTTAATTTTAGAGGGTTGATTTTCGCAACCATTATAATTAATAATTAATTGGTAAAATTATATTATTTTCATTAAATTAAAGATAAGACTGCTTTCATCACTACGATTAATTCCGAATAACACATGAAATTACTTGAAATAAGTTAAAATATTTATTTGTTGATTAAACGTTTAATAAGAATATAAAATGTTCTTTAAAATCAATATTGCTAAAAATATGAAACGTCTCCTGGCGGTAAAAAATGGGGAAAAAATATGACTTCCTGGAGGCGTTTCATATTTTTAGCAATATTGATTCGATTGTCAATGAAACATTTGCGGTCCCAGTATTTCCCGCTTGTGGGCACACAATAGTTAACTCCAACCGATTGAGATAGTTTTTTGTTCTTTGGCAACACTTTCAATTCTGGGTTTATTTCTATTTTAAGAGAGTTATATTTATATTTACATTACATTAGGAGCGTACATGTAGAAACAAACATACCAGTCCGATCGCAAATCACAGAAAACCGCAAAAACGTTTGGTAGATGCGTGCAATTTCGGATTGCTCCGGATTTTTAAGTTTTAAAACAAAAGGGATATTTCTGGAAATATGAAAAAATAAATTTGCAAACATGGACAGAGATCATCCTTTTTTGTAAAATTCAACGATTATCTCTTTTTATATATTTTTTGACATGTTTGGTTTTACATGCACGCTCCCCCCATGTTTTTGTAATTTGGATTAAAATTTTATTTATTTTAAAATACAAGGATTTCAAGTACACCCAAAACCTTTGGATTAAAAAACATGCTTTAAGGTTGTGTACTTTTATGAATTTTAATTTGAACTGCATGGTTCGGAAAACAGGAGGATCATGGACAGCAATCGACGTCCAAACCTCTTCAAAGGTTAAATCCAGTCTCAGTTGTCGAAAATATAATTGGTGACGATTTCGCATAGTTAGTAATTATTCTTTATGACTGAAAAATGCTCAATGTCAAGATTTTCTATCTATTTCTCAATTGCAGCACAGTCCCTGGTTTGAGTTGCAATACAGCACTCGTTATGAAGCCATCGCGGGCCGCCGTAACATTACCGAGCTCTCTCTTTGTTAACGGTCTTAGCGTTATTGGCTGAAGCCAGTGTCTAGAAATCACCGGGGAATTCCCACATGCTGGTAACATGGCTGGCTGCGTCCGGATTCTCCCGAATCCGGGTCGTAAAACCAACCGGATTGTTTTCACTTGAAGTCCAAACTTGCAAGGTATAAAATAATAAAGGGGGGTGGGAAAGATTACGTAGGAGCATTTCTTTTAGTAGTTTTTGGGTTGAGATGGTTTCATCGTAAAAACTTCAGGGTTTGAATTCCGTAATTTAGATTTCAAAAAAATATACTGGTAATAACTTGTAGTAATTTAGCTACTAATCTGTGATCGGTATTGTCAGAACTAAGTTTCTATAATCTTATTACCGCGAAATTGGTGCATATCGTAAGCTACGTTTTGTACCACGACAACTAACGATTTCTAACAATTAGTAACGAATATGTAACACGAGCAGGTTTTCAGTTATTCCAGTAGTGTGATACACTTTTTTGAGTGATCCTTTAGACGCGAAAAGTCCTTGTGATTATAGTTGAAGAGTTACAAAAAATAACTATCAGAAGGTATATATTTTGACTAGATATAACTTTGAATTCTAGGGTGAATGCAGCAGTTACCGACCCATTGGAAAAACTATTTAAAACTACGAGCATATCATTATGTTTCTATAAGCTTCCCAGATTTGTCTGCTGTATGGAAGAAATCGAAACTACTAGCAAGTTTCCATGTTGCTACGTCACGTGAAACTCCCGCATTGCCGAAATCCTTTATGGCCCCATATGAAAAATGTATGCTTCTTTTGGTTTCATATGCAGATGTGTAGTTTATGTGTGAAAGTTATTTTTAAAAAAACTTTGTTTTATATATATAAATACATATTTTTTTTATTCAAGGTCATGCAGTCTAGTTTACCAAAAGAATTGAAAATCATTGCTTTTAGTATTAGACTTGTTTCTTACTTTAAGGACAATAAAAGCATATAAACTCTCATTCAGAAAATTGTAAACTTCAATTTCTCTTTTAATCAAAGATGGCCCATTCTTTTAAAATTTGTCATTTATATTCATTATTCAAGTATAAGTAGATTTAAAATAAATCAATTTTCAAGCTAATTCTACAAATACTCGGTTGTATATTGAACTACCAATACACAAAAATATCCCGTTCTACTTCCAACTTTATAATTAAACAGCAGGTTCCTCTTTCACGATTTACAATGCATATCTATTTTTTTTCCAAATCGACATGCACTTGCTCGGTTTTGTTGTTATCTACTAATACCATTCCATAGGGAGAATGCTTGAGAGGCAAATCCCAATCAGTTCTAACACGAACGGAGAAACGTTTATGCTTTATCCAGGATTCGAACCCAGACATTTAGAGTGTGAACTGCTTGCTCCTCCCACAACACGATTTGGGTGATACAATACATATTCTAAAAAACGTTGAATTTCGGAATCCTTGTATGTTATTTTATATTATTCATATAAAAGCAACTATTGTAAATAATTTACGACATACACACGGCATAAAATAAAAGAGCAAACTTTAATTCCGAGTCACCCAAATTCCTAAATTTTCGGTAAATGAAACTTAGTTGTTGCCACTTGTGGAGATTTCAATTTGGGGGCAAACATTTTTCAAGCTGTTTTGGTACAAAAGTCTTTTTCAAAGTAGAAACAAATTGGCCGGTTATTTCGCAAACTACATAACTCCAAACCACTGATTCAACAGCCGTAACGAAAGCTGCTTGTCAATGAAACTAAGCTCAGGTATTCCAATAACTTTTTGTTTTTAAACAATTCCACATTTAGAAGTGAATCGCTTGGTTTGGAGTTCGTGGTTTGCGAATTAATCCGACGAAATGCTGAACAGAGTGATACCGACATCTCAATTACGAAAAATTTTCTAGAAGATAAGTTTTGAAAATGGGATCAAAATATTTGTTACTAGTCTCGAGATTGTAAAGTAAACTACAAACATTAGTCATGTGAGTTTTGCTCTCATGGGTAAAAATAACTTTTTGTACAGATTTGCTTAAAAGAGATTTAACCACTGGGCAATATTTTTTACTAGCCCTTTTATTTTACGACAATTTGCAATTTTTTTTTATTCTTTGTGGTATCACCTTTATAATGTAGCATCAATTTAAAAAAAGAAGCATTTTTAGATGCTTTAATAGCAAATAATCGCAATTCTAAACACATTAGAGAGCAGTTTAGTCGAGAAAGCAAAAAATAGGAGTCTCTCTTTTTTAAAGCGACTTTTTGATATGCACGCAATAGTAAGGAAAATGCCTTCAATCGAAACTGGCAACGCCGCTTAACGATCGAATGAAAAAGCTTAAAAAATTACTTAATCGGCATTACACCATTTTTTTTCTTTTAAAAAATGTGCATTAGCTATTATTTCCCTAGTCATTAATTCAATAGCTTCAGAAATCGTACTTGAACATTAAATTAGAAATCACTTTTAATTCTTTAACTATTTTGATATTCCGCTTCAAAATAATTTTCAACATCATATTGCTTAAAATTCAGTAATCATATGTATTTAATATTTGATGAGATTCTTTTGATTTGAGAAATCGGTTTCTTTTAAGATTTTATGAGTTTTGTATCAAACGGACTCCTCCTTTGTTCTGGTAACTGAATTGCTTTATATTCGATTTCATTTCAGATTTGGATTGCCTTTCATTTAAGGGCTGGCTGATACGATTTCATTTTATTTCATTTTAAAGCATTTCTTAGTATTTATTTAGTATTAAAAATAATTATTTTGTAAACGAAATTAAGTTGTTGCATAGTTTATTTCGTTTTTCGTTGACAGCTATTGAGTTCAAACTTGAATTTCGGGAAAGATATGGTTGTTTCAGACTTATTCTTATTTCTTAAACTAAGAGTGGAAATATTTGACAAACATAAAATATATCAACTACCGGTTTTCCAGAAAATTACTAATGCAAATATAATTTTAAGAAATGCATACTTAATGTAAATTGATTTCTTTGTAAATATAATATAAGTGACTGAAATAAACGTAAATAGAATCTAGGATGTGTCTCTCCACCCTTATTCTGTTGTACAAGGACACTTGATATAGGGTTCGAATTCCATTTGGGTAAAAATAAATTAGGTAGACTGTGCCTATATCGAGCCGGACACAAGGTTTCAGATGTGCAACGTCAAACTCATTAGTGGGTTTGGAAGCAAATTGATAATTCAAATATTGGTTTCTACGAACTTACACTGTTGGGCGTCATTTCATGTTTTCTCGCCCTTATCCCGGGAAACGCCCCGGGCAGGCTCAAGTCCATTTTTTTATTTGGAAAACAGGTAAACCAGAGAGAAGAACATTCCCGGAGCATTGCGCGACCCTCTGCTCAAGCATGAAGGATTGAGGATTCGTAATAACTCCCTGTGCAGCTCTATGCAAAGTTCATTCAACCATTGATTCGGTGCTTAGCAGGTCTTTCCCAGCTACAATGAAATAGGTTAGGGAAGTAACACAGTAAGGATAGATGGCTGAGAGATTCCGCTCCCCCGATAACACTGACCGGTTGGCTTTTGGGATTTCTGGTAGCCCTATTTATACGACGTTCAAAGCTTCGCCCACCCATTGCACCCTGAAGCGGTTTGAATTAAAAAGAAAAAAAAACCTTTTCGTGACATAATTTCATCTTGTCATTCATCGTGATTTCGTTACATTCTGTATAATTCATTACTTTTGCCAAGGCGAATTGTGACAAAATAGATTCGTCAAAAAAAAATCCTCTTTCGAAACAAAAACCACTGTGGACAATTTGGGAAATCTTCACAAGCCATTTCTATTTTCTATTTCTGAGGACTGCGACAATACCCTTATCTAGTTCATCTATACAAAGATTCCCTTCCCCTTCGGTTACAAAATGCCGAAAGAATAAAAGAAAAAAAGTCTGGTCCAGTCAGCGATTATTTTTCTTCGAAAACGACGCATCTCGAACTCCCGGAAATAATATTCGAAGTTTCAAGTAACCAACTGGCAGTGGTCACTTTATCGTTTGCATCCATTGAGGATACCCCATTTGATCTTTTCTTCCGGACCCAGGCGCAGGCACTCGAGTTGTTGCAACTGCACTATTTCCTTTTCGGGTATGGGGAATGCAGAATCGGCAATAAAACCGTATAGATGTCGAAAAGAGTATGATATTTACACCTCATTTCTCAGTCAAATAGTGTTATGGAGAGAATTGCTTCTATTTGGCCTTTCGAAAAGCCGCCGCGAAACAAATTTCGCGTTGTTTCCTTTTAGTATTTGATACGGAAATAGATGTTGAATATATATTTGCACTCTCAAATTTTTTTTTTTTAAAACTTAGGAAATTATTTGCTTTTTTTATGATATTTTCTTTTAAAATCATATAAGCTTCACAAAAAGAGTTTTGTTAATTACATATTTACAATGCTATTAAAATCTACTATATTGATCCATTAGAAACATCTTATCCTTTGGTATTGTACCTTAACACGTTAACTACGGCGTGAGTTAAATACAGTACATTGAGATTTGGCTCCGCGGGAGTTGCATAGAAGTCGCATAACATGCATTCAAAAGTAGTTTTACCTATTTTTGTTGCGGCAGTTAACGTGTTAAAACGAGAATTTTGCAACAAAAAATATTTCAAAAGACCGCATTACCTTTTTTTTACAAATCAAATACAATACTTCCCTTCCCATAGGCGTAGGAAGTAGGGGGGGATGGGGGTGGGTGGGGGGGAGAGGCTTGAGCACCCCACGAATTATTTGCATGGAGCTCAGCCCCCCTAATATTTTACTATTTTATACCTTTTTTTCAAAAATATATTCCCTAAACACACACATGATTGTATTTGAAAGATGAATAATATTTGTACATAGAGTAAAAAGATTAGCATTTTTTAATTTCGGCTATTTTTTTAGAAACATTATAAACGAAAAATGAGTTAATTTGTTTGGTAAACAAATGATTAAATGATATTTTGTTTCAGAGTAATTATTTCCTTAGAAATGAAACCATCAGATTTAGACTTTATTTTCTAAATAGATTATGTAGTTGAAATTTCCTATTTAGAAAATTACATTTTGTTAAAGAAAATTAAATTTAAATAAATTCCTTCGAACAACTACTAATCTAAAAATCAGAACATTTATAAATTCATATTTTTCGTGGTTACTTTATGTTCTAAAGGTGTCTAAGCGAAAATGAATACACGTTTATTTATTTTTTGATAAATCAACTCCATACTATTTTAACCGCAAAACCCACTACTCATGGAATTTGGCGACTATTTTATTATTACTAGGAGGCTTCACCAACCCCCTATGCAATCCTCAAAGGTTTGCTTCGCAAACCACTTCTAGCTTCGCTCGCTAAAAGGTAGGACACAATAACAATGTGTCCTACAATACTTTTTTAATGATATTACTGAAAACTATAACAGTTGAAACTGTAAATTTAAATTATAATTCATCTTGGCATCAATACATTTTTTCGCCATGTAAATCAATCAATATAAAATCATTTAAACCAAATTATTTTTAACTACAAATGGAAAACAATTATACCACTGGCAAGCGTACCATTATTTATTATTTTCCACGTAATTTTCTTACCTTTCCTGGGTTTTAGTTCAGTTTATAACGTTATTGGTAGTTTGTTTTGGCTATAATAGAGGTTAAGCTTACCATATTCTTGCCTACCAGAAGTGTGTAATTTACTGAGTTAATACGTCATAAAGGTGAAGATCATAGGAATCGAGTTTTCCAAATAATCAACAGATGGCGCCACCTCAATTTCTTGCGCATTTAAATTTATGATAAGTTTATCAAAATTTCTATTTTTTAATATAATAAGGCTTATATTCTTCCTAATTTAAGCTAACATCATCAAAATAATTATTTACGAATGAATTGAAGGGGTTAATCGTCAAAATGGCTTACATAATGGCAAGAAAAAAAATTGGGCGCAACCGAATTTAGTAAACAAACTAACTGTTGCCATGCCGCGTAGAGAAAAGCAGCGTTTTTCAATCACCGCGTAAGAGAATTATATATAAAGATTATTATTTGAGTTCTAAATATTTTCTAGAAGGGAAATTCATCGATCACTTTTGTTATATTAAGTAAATTATTTTTTTAATTGACAAACAAATAATTTTTAGCATTTTTTTTGCACAAATCTTTTGTTAACCTGTACGTATAGACTGGGACAATATTTGTCCCATAGAGACCAATTGTTGGGCTTGGGACACTTTCGAACCATGGTATTCGGGAAATTTTAAATCGCATGTGGCCTGAAGAACGTTGTTTGCGGCATAACAGGTAATTTACACCTGTTCGGACAGGTGACGTTTCGCTAATGGTTTATATAGATAGTCTTGTGTTTTGCTGTTCAGTATTTAGAGACCTGAATGGCCTTTCCCCAAATCTTTGTGCTTTGAAATATGATTGTTAACGATCCCTCCGTCAGGCAGTTACACGCCCTTGATGTAAGGCAAGTCATCCTTCCACAAAGCTTTGAGAACTCTTTTTCCTGCCTCCCAAAGCGAAACTTTTCCCACCAGTTTAGTAATTAGCCCACAGCCAGTGCAATTTTTCTGTTACGGAGCCCTCCGCGAAAAAGTGAACATCGAGGTTCAGCTATCTTATCAGAATCTATCTTTGACCATAGAAAAATATTTGTCCCCACCAGTGAAAATTTCTAAAATATGCTCTGGGGTGTTGGTTAAACAAATTTGATGTTGTTTCCTTTTAGTATTTGATACTCGGGAAAATAGATGTTCTTATCTTTATTCCAAATAATTTTTTTTTTTGCTGTATGCCATATCTGAATTAAACACAATTCCTTTTCACAGGAAATGTATTTTAAAACATAATTCTTTTTCTAACAATGAAACAAATCAAACAAAAGCAAACTAAAAAAAATAATGATTTTCAAAATACGGAGGGTGGAGTTCATTATCATTTGTATGTAGCTTTCCTTTTAAGCGCAAAAACTCCCCCATAAAAGTATTGATTAATTTCTTTGTAATGCCCGTGCCATCCTGATCTAAACAATTTCCATCGCGATGAATCCTCCCCCAAAAGCCGAAAAATTATTAAAAAATGGCGTCTGTTTGGACAGTAATTCGATGTTCCCCATCAAGATTACTCGCTGCGCCCTTTCGTATACATATTCATTAGTGCACACTAAATCATTAATATAATCCAACTGAGTTCTTGTTTATGAAGGAAGCAGACGCACTTAAGTCATTAATTTCTTACAGGATCCATTAGTCAGAATTTAATTTTTTACGCACTTTTGCTACTCTATCGAAAGGAAATTATTTATATTAATGGTTCTTTAGCAGACAATGTTTAAAAGCCGGCACTGTTGAAATGATACGAGTATTTTTATTTTCAAGTAACGGCCTGATTTGTTTCATTTTTGTTTCATTTTTTGTTTGTGATGCGAAACGTCGAACGGTTTTGGCAATTGAAAGCATGGGACTGACTCCATTCGGCTTCTGGTTAAGTAGCAAGAGAATAGTAAAATGCTAACCCATTTGAACTTGTGTTCTTCAAACAATATTCCTACATTTGGCGCGACCAAAAGAGGGTCCATTTCCCACTGCAATGTTCCTCTAAAAAGGCGCCGCTATAGTTATTTTAAACTACACTTAATACATGAGAGGGAACGTCTTCCAGAATTTCAAACGATATCAATTGGACGCTTTTTTTATTCTAGCCAGAAATCGACTTTTCCACTTTATAAATTATACAATATTTACAACTTTCATTTGGATAAATCTAAATTTTGAATCCCAATTGGTTCGTTTAATAAGCTGCTATTTCCGGGGTTTCTCTATTTGGGAACAGTTCACATCTAACGTATGGATAGAATGTGTCACATCCCAACAAATTAGTCTAATAGGCCCTGTCAACATATTCAACCCTAAAACTTGGAGATAGATACGTTTTTTTATTGTAATAGCCCATGTACAATGGTTGGCAACATAATTAAAATAGACGGATACAAAATTAGATAAAAGAACACAAAGTACCAGAAATACATTAAAAAAATATTTTATATATTAAGATTAAGACACATTTTGAATAAAATTCCAAAGAAAGACAAAAGTACACGATACGCGCAATTGGAGTTAGTGTTTTCATCTGTTATTCGGAATCCCTCACAAGTTCACTGATCAATTTTAAAACATAGATTGCGTAATTATAAAAACAAAGATATTCGTTTTTGTGAAATTTTAGTATGGTGGAAATGGTACTGAATTTTGTAATAAGTATTTTCGCCTTAATGCGTTAAATTGGACAGTTTATTAATATATGATTCCAGATCTAATTTTCTGTTGTGTTACAAAATTTACTTGGATTATTGGAAAAAAATCGAAGACAACTCCTTTAAAAAATATGCGTGATTGATTACAACGAAATTCTATAATAATTATCTTATAATGATGTCTATATTTAATATTAAGTAGTATTAGGTTAAATGAAAGTTTCAGATTTGTCTATAAACGACTTGTCTAAAAAAAATTATATTGGATTTTAATGCTACCAAGGGTTGTTGAATTTTTTTTATTTAAAAAAATTCAATTTGTTTTATTTAAATCCCACAAATTATTGCAATTTAAGCATAAAAAGAGAAAAACTTATCCTTTCATATGAAATTAACTCTGAAACCTGCTTCATCCCTTTCAAATATCACAGCTTAAGACTAGTATATTTAGTAATAATATTTTTTTTTAATAAAAAGAACTATTCAAATGCAATAAAGTGACTTGCACAGCTTGCATCATAACATAAGATGAAGCAAAATACTTAAGAATTGAGTTGTAATATTTTTAATGAAATATTTTTAGGAGATTATATTACACATTAAGAGATGGGATAAATAAAATCCCTGAAAAAAGTATGTTTTGGAGAGAACAGAACAGGCTTTTATATATTGAAATAATATATAAAAAATATTTTGTCCACAAAACTGTTTAATTTTTAAAAATATTATAATGAAAACTCACATTCTCTTTGCATTTTACTATGTTCTTTCTTTGTGAACACGTACCTTTCATAATATGTTTTTAATATTAAAGAGGATATGGAGGAATCTCATTTTCCGCATTTTACTGTTCTGCTTATAAGAGGGTGATATAAAATCTTAATTTGCTTTCATTGTATTCTCAAAAATAAAGATAAGAATTCATATATAAAACAAATTGATTTAAATAATCAGTGATTTTTAGATTTAAAAAAACATCAGTTGATTTAAATCCCTTTTATAAATCAACTGATTTAAATCACTGCAACTCTGCAGCCTCACGTTGTTGAGTACCCTTTGAAGTATGTTGTTGAAGTATTGAGTTGTTTGTAATATGTCATCTGTAGGACTTTTTAGAGGCTTGACACTTTGTACATAAAAATTATCTATTTATAACAACCATTCTCCAAATAGCTATGTGCAACTAAAAATGTAATATATAACCATATTATGGACTTTTTAGAGGTTAGACTCTTGCAACTCTTCTTCGTTAACGTAGATACACCTCTATTACGTAAATATTAAAATTAAATTAAATGCTAATTGAAATTAATATATACATACGTTTGTTAACAGCGTTAAAATATGTTGCTTCCTTTAGATAAGCTGCCCATCTGCTACAATATATTTACAGTCTTCCTTTTCTAAATCAGCCTTTGAGATTATCACGGTTTTGCGGTTTTCTGCAGAAAACACGATAACCTACTGCGATGATAATCTCTCTGTTGTCCTCACCGTGTTAACGTGCCGGTAATTGAAAACACCGCGCCACCAAATTTGCAATGTTTCCTGTACATTATTACTATTTACACCACGTCTGCACTTCAGCAGATGCTGGGCTGAAGGGGGCCAAAAAAGAAAAATGTGGGACGTAACTACCTCATTAGCACATCAGCACCCCTGAGGGAGGGGGCAGTGTTTGACCCCCCCATTATGAACTCTGTGCACGAAGTTGAAGAAATCATCGCCTGCTCCCATCCCCCAAGTGTGAGGGGAGCCCCTCTGTTTAGTAGACACTATCATTCAACTTCAAACAGAGAATTTACTGACTAGCCAGGAATACTAAAAGTTTTCTATGATCCCGCCGGGTCAGATTATGAACCTCTAGGCTATTATAACCAAACGGTTTCTTTATGGTGGAGTATAAAAATTTGCTAACCCCCCCCCCCCCCCTCTATCTCACACATCTTGAAAGATATACTTTACTACGCGTTTTGAATACGGAATGCGTAACTGATGACTAATGAGAGGAGAGCTTGGTTTGTCACTTACGCCCTTTGGACAGTATAGAAAGTTGCTGAATCAAGATAGGACAGAATGTCAAGCTGGTAATTATAGAACCCAACCAAGGGACAGGGACATCGTCACTTGAAGGGAAAATTGCGAGACGTACGCTGTTCTTTTTTTTTTCAGTATGGCTTCGCGGTTTGGGCTTAAATATTAAACCGGAGTAGAGTATGTGTCATTGAGAATGGTGTAATTGATGACTGGGTGATTGAAAGGGGAATAATAATTTTTGTTTCCAAGACATGATTCGTTTAGTGCTAATTTTTTTTATCGCTCATTCAGTGTGAATTCGTTTATGGCACTGTGGTTTGAGGGTAGTGATTGGAGGTTTAGTACGAAAATGGAGGATCTCGGAATAATGAGGAATAATCATTTTTCACTTTGAATGTAGGGTATTAGTGTTTTAGGGGCGGGGTTTGAAAAGGAGATTTAATGTTTTTAAAATATTAATTACATGCGGGTATTAGGTGAAAGCTTTTTAACTGAAAGATTTCTATGATTGGTATTCGATAAGATTAAAAAAAAATATATCGTTCTGAAATTAAAATGTTTACTACATTGCCCTTTTAATAATAGCTTATAATAAACTCTAGCGTGACAACATTCTTATAAACAAAACTATTTTACACGTATTTATCTGATTTGTGAAATGTATTAGGACACACACCTAATAAGTATGGTTTGAATTATATTTTGACTCTTAGGAAAGTCTGCATTAACTAAATATGTTTGTTGTAAATTAGGGAATAACACATTTCATGTGTACCACTACATAATCCGATTATATACATTTGTAAATATAGCTCAGATGAGCATAAACACACTGAAATGTTCCAGAAAGTCGGATCCAGAACATAGTAATAGAGTTAAAAAATACTTCAACGAGTGCCCAAGCAGTTTCATATCAGACGGCATTCTACATGTTGTTTAAAACAAAGTAACCAAGAAATTCGATAAATACTTGCACAAATTCAGTGATGAATTTGGATCATCGTGTGTTCTCCAAATCTTTGGTTAAAAACTGAATACTTCTAATCCTTTTCCGATTCATTCTAATGTACAGAATATTTCATTGTGTCCGCTTTTCGATTTCCAACCCCTAGGCTTCTACAACACTCGAATAATTCTTTGATGAAACAAGTCCCATCGCCGTTTTGGTATGTGTCTGAATATCCTTTTTATTCTTCTCATTTTCGGTTCTCTCTCCCTGGCTCCTTCGATATCTTACTTGAGCACCGTTGAACTAACAATATAAACACTTAAGGAGAGAGCAAATTGTCCCCTTTCATTTGCCCACTTGAGGCTTGAAATGGGGGCGGAATACTAAAGAAGGCCTTTTTTCACCTCTCAAAGAATGCACGCATAACCCTTTACGCGCGAACAATTCGATGCGAATGCGAGACTAGGCGAGGGTTTTTTATTTTTTAGATTGCCCCCAGAGTTAGTGTTGGTTGTAATGCTAATAATACGAATCGGGCAGCTTTTGGGGAAAGTGCGGAAAGGGGTTTCTTTATTTCAACATACGTTCGATTGCGCTGTTCATTGTATTGTTTGTCCTTTCTAATTAGGTGTTAGTATAGTACACTGTTCAAAGTATAACAAGAAAACAAAACATTTTCCTGAAATTTTGTATCAGACATTTAATTTTTGACACTGGTTTATTTAACTAACTCTATATACATTATCTATATATTTTATAACTAATTTTAACTCCTTCTCAATGTCCTATGCACCTGACATGAATGAAATACATGCAAAAACCTGATTTCTATGCCAAATTCGCTAAAATTTATTACCCATCACTAATCAATACTAACTACCAATCGTTTTATATTGAACATTGCAAATAACTTAATTTAAACTTATGCTTTGTTTGGAATTTCATTTTCAGATTTATAAAATATGAATATCTTGTTAGGGCAAAATCCCCAATTTTTAGATAGTTTGATAATTGGTTTGACTGAAATACTCTTTGACTTTTTCCACATTTTATTTATTTATTTATTTATAACAGTTTATATATATGTATTTCTAACAGTTTCTGTATATTTCTAACAGTTTCTATATATTTTTAACAGTTTCAAGGAATATGTGGAATTAATATTCGACAAAATTTTTGGCGAGAATTATTATTTGTTTCTCTTTCCGTCAAATTCAAGAATATTTTACTATGCTATACTCTATTTTTAATTTGCAAAAACTGATCTTGTATTTCAAGAATAAAACTTATTGTGAGTATGAAAAATTTTAATGAGATCTTAGTTCTTGCAAAAATATCAATTCCGGCAAAATGTTTTATAAAATTTTAAGATTTAAAATTAGCCCTTTCTTTTATAGTTTCAATACATAATAATTATTTTATTAATCACACTATAAGTTTTTTTTCTACAATTATTAATTTTAGTGGTATTTACATAAATCTTTTAAAAATTATTATTGTTGGATCTTGACAACACAAGCGCATTTAGAATAATTATTTTCATTACTTTTTTGCATTATCGTATAGTATGTGATACCGAATAATTATTCCCCAGAGAACATTATTTTGTTACACTATAAAACTCAACTTTTTAATTATTAATTCAATGATTAATGTATACCATAACTATGGGATAATTAAACACGCAATTTCACTCATCAGTTCATTTAAGGAAAATCAATGATGCAATTTTTTTTTATCACATCCTTCGAAAGAATTCTCATGAATGCCTTCAAGAATTTTGATGTAATTTCCAATTTTTTTAGAAGTTTATGATTAATATTGAGAGAATGCCCGTTTCCTTTCTCGTCTTCCGCAAGCAATATACGCCATGTATAGGGGAGTGGTGCACGTTAAATTTGTTGTGATCCAAACGTTTTCACACCAACGTCAGGAGCGTGGAATAATTTTATTCTCGTCATATGACCATAGTTTAAAGTTACAAGTCAGTTTTCCCGGATCTTTCCTTCGGGATAGAACCGTCACCAAAAGTCCATTGTGCTGCTCTAGTGTGACTTTAATTCAACCAACCAAAAAGCAGAATGTTATAAGGGTACTGAATATGTTAAAATTGCGTAAAAAACTCATATTCCTAAATAGGAATAATATTCAAACAAAAGAATTCCTCATTCCCTTGAAATCCTTCGAATGGTCTCTCCTGTGTTGTTTCCCAAACAGACAAGATTTGAGACTGCTCACTTCGAATGCTTTCACCGCAGCATCCATCACTCTGCCCCTTTCACTCGACCGCGAGGAGAGAGAGGATGGAGAGCAAGTTTTTTCATCTTCTCTCGGCCATTCCCTTCCTTTTGACTCGTATTATGAGGTATTTAGTCTTCGTTTAACGCTGCATGTCATAAAAGCAATTAAGGAATGCTGCTGTTGGTGTGGCCGGATTTGTCTGGGGAATGCCGCTCATTGATTTGTTTGCGTTAAGGAAAGGCTAATTTAGGGTTTGAAGTCAATGGATCATTCTTTCATTATCTGACAATCCGTGTGTTTAACATAGTATCTGAATACCAATAAGAAATGCCAGGACTTGGTTTTAATTTAGTTTTAGATTTAAAACAAGATGTTCACGAGGGGGAAGAATTGTTAAACATATTTATTTACTAAAATTTAACTGACTGCCTGAATTATAATATAGTTTCAATAATCGTTGAAAGAATTGGTCCCTACTTCCATAAATATTTCTTGAATTGTTTTTAAATATAGTGTGGACCGGAAAGTAATGTCGTTTGTGCACATGTCAATATTTGTTTACTGTCATTGTGTATTCTAAAGTCGTGCCAAAGACATTTTAAGGTAAAAGTGACTTGTTTACTTGTAAATAATTGAAAACATCTTTTTTTTTTTGGAATTTTGGGTGCAATGGCCAGTCAAATATCAGAAGAGGTACATATCCGGCATTGTATGATTTTTGAGTTTCGGAAGGGAAGTAACACAATAGTTGCTACCAAAAACATTTGCGATGTTATCGAAGTGCATTGGACGTTAGTAAATGCCAAAGGTGGTTTTCTAAGTTCAGATCCGGTAATTTTTATCTTTCCGACTCGTATCGATCAGGAAGACCAACAAGACCATCCAAGAACATTTGCAGCAGATTGGTAAAGTAAGCAGAGCAGGTGTTTGGGTCCCGCATAATCTGTCCGAAGAAAACAAAGACAACCGATTCACCACATGTAACTTATTGCTTCAACGGCATATTGCAGATGCGTTTTTTGATCGCATGATCACTGGAGATGAAAAATGGGTCCTCTATGATAATCCAAAACGCAAAAAGCAGTGGCTGTCTCCGAATGAATTGCCACGAAGTACTTCTAAGCCAAGTTTACATACCAAAAATGCGCTGTTGTATGTTTGGTGGAATATTCGCGGAATAGTTCATTTTGAAGTGCTGGAAGCTGAACAAACTGTGAATGCAGACCTTTACTGTGAACAATTGGATCGAGTAAATCAATCTTTAATTAAAAAGTGTTCAACAATTGTCAACAGAAAAGGCGTTATTCTGCAACACGATAATGCAAGACCGCACTGCGCAAGACGAACCCTGGAAAAAAAGTAATAAATTAGGTAGGTAGGGAGGTACTGACTCACCCACCATATTCGCCCGACATTGCACCATCGGATTTCCATTTATTCCGATCGCTACAAAACATTCTAAGTGACAATTTTTTTAAAATTTGGATGTTATAAAAAATGCCATTTCCAGTTATTTTGCTCAAAAACCAATTTATTTTTTATCGTTCCGGCATTGAAAATTTGCACACTAGATGGCAAAAGGTTATTGAAAACGAAGGTGATTATATCATTGATTAAAAATAAAAACTTGCTAAAAATGTATTTGTTTGAATTTAATGTAAAAAAACGACATTATTTTCTGGTCTCCCTAATAGAATTTGAATTCGATGTTATTTCTATAAATATTTTTTTGTGTTCTTTACTTTAAGGTGAAAAACCCCGGATACTCTTATTACATCACTGTTTTTCAATGTTAAAAGTCTGTATGCATGTCTGTCCGTCAAACAAACAAGAAGTTATAGTAATCTGATGTTGATTGTGAAGTGACTTAGGTTAATTTAATTAATGAATCAGAAAGTTATTTGATGATGCGATGTTTATTTATTTACGGAGCTCCGCATTCCAAGCTCGTTCTCCTTTCTGCGTCCTTATTTGAAACATGTTGAAATATTTTAGTTGTATTGTAAAGAAATATTTCACAGGTGCGTTACTTTTAATAATCAAAGGAATGATAAGATAAGATAGTTGTTTACATTTTAAGCCCAAAAGAATATGCAACTGCTATTTTTAAAAGTGGCCATTTATCCCAGAGTGAAGTGCATGTTCTACGATATTTACGAAACTTTGCACTTACTCATTAAAAAAATTGAACATACTGTACAAAATGAAAACAATCAATATAAAATAGCGCTGTCGGGCATTTTATTCACCAGTGACAAATACTAGGCTCTTGCTTGTTGACATTTTGGTAACTGTAAGTTTAAAATTTAAACCGACTTTAGACCATTACTTAAAATGAGAAAATTTCTTAATAGATATAAGACTCTTGCTGTACATCAAATTTCGCTAGTTTATATTTTCTATTCAGAAATTACAATTCTATAGCATTAAAACTTTGCATATATACATTTAAGTAAACATTGAACATGCCTAATGAAAGAAAGAATTCCTATCATTAAAAATCTGAATTAAAACAAATGTTTAATGAACACTTTAAATTATTTTTTTGAATTACTAATTTTCATCACTGTATTAAAAATAATGATATTGTATCCAAAATTTATCGTTTCTTAAAAAAAAAAATTGTTGACTAAATGTTATGAATAAATTACTGTTATTACGGACACAAGGCGATAATATTAATAAAAAAAATTTTGTAAAACAATCGCTGATATATTTTCAACAATGAGGGAAATTATGCTCTTATATTTATAACTATATATGTTAATATAATATGTTAATTCCCATTGAATATTTTATAGTTCATTAGAATGAATTTTTAGGACAAACTTTCTCAACTAATATCTCCTCTATACAACTAATTAAAGATATTTTATACTCATAAATATTTACCTTGAAATAAAATTGCTAAACGAAGCCAACTATTAATTCGGAATAATTCAGTTAGACAGCATATAATTCACTCGAGCAAAAAACAATTTTGTTTCTAGTATTGTGGTACAGCATGGTTAAATGCATCAAGAAATCAAATCTCTTTTCCACTACCCTGAACACTACAATGGGAAAAGAAAACAGTTTTGAGAACAGCCTTAATTTCTATTTATAATTATCCATTCTAAAGCGTATTTCTCAATTCCCATCCCTTCGAGATCCATCTCGCGTGGAAGGGGGAGCCGAATCTCCCCTCATCCATGAATTTGAAAGCTGTTTCTAATCCCCCCGGAGTTCTGATCCCAAGTATACAATCGTCTTCCATCGGAAAAGGGAAGGGAAGAGAATGCCTGGCTTGGGAAAGGGACTCCCAGAGATCCCTTGCCAGAGACTTTGACGCTTGTCGTCTAGCGCACTGTAACGGGGTTAAAGCATAAATGAATCTTCGTGAATTTAACGGTGTCGAGGATTCGGAATTCTGGAGCTGTCGCGAAAGAACACTCTTCAAACAGTTGTCGACGCTCGCTTTTCCGGAGGGCTTTTAAAGTTCCTTTTGATATCGCAAACGTCTCACAGAACACGCGTTTGTCGCTGCCGACAGAGATGGGGTGCTGCTGTCACAGATACGCTAGTTTCCACTCTGGCTTGCTTATGATAAATAGGGACTTTAACGTAGTGATTAGTCGATGCTCAGGATGAGTGAATGGAGTAAGAGCTGTGGGGGGGAAAACACAAATAAAATTGTAATTACTTTGTAAATATCCAATTACCAAAAATTCCAAACGAATGCTGTTAGTAGTATAGAGACAACTTTGTTCCTCATTTTTTGAAAATGTTCTTCAATAGAAAGTTTTCAAAAAAAGGAAAAAATTTGGATTGTATATTCTGCGTCTGTAATATATTTCCAAAAAAACCCTGTTTTTCTACAAATAAGGTAAATTTTTCTCGTGCTAAAGGATATATTTAGGACTTGATAACCATTAGGCAGGTTATTAGGTATGGGCCTAGGGTTTATAAATTTTATTTGCACGTAACTTATTTGCAGGCCCGTCGCACCGGGGGGTTTGCCCCCCCCCCCCCAAATAATCTGGAAACCCTGAAAGTTGAGAATTTCAACTACTAAAAACCCCGAGTTGGGAAAATGTATGCCTGAAGAAAATTAATATTATTAACAAATGAAAGCTAGGGAAGATTAGAATTCGACCAACTTGTAAGATTACATTTAAATTAGACATCAGAACGGAGACTGCATTGGAATATGGGTGCAACAAATCAATGCTTGTGACAGAACTGTTTAATATTACCTAAAATATATATAAAAGAAGATGAAAAATCACGATAAGTTGGAACTTGGAATTTTCAGCATTGTTGAGTTGGGAATTTCGAATAGTTGAGTTAAGAATTTTGAATCGTTAAGTTGGGAAATTTTTTGTTTCAACCCCCTCCCCCTCCCCTCCCCCCCCAAAAAAAAAAATTGTAACGGCACTGCTTAATTGCGTAAAAGTTGCAGAATCTTCGGAAAAATTCATATGTCATTGCAATTTTTCTGTAATTTTCCAAACTTTTTATAATTTCAATATTTTTTAGATGGATATTAAATTAAACTTGCGATTTTTTAAATTTTTTGAGATTTTTTTTATAATGAGAGGGACCTCCATCTGTGATGTTGTATCTTTAGTACTGAGATATCAAAATCCGGCCCTGGATATTGTAATATTTTTCGTGCAAGTAATAGGTTAGTATAATTTTATATTGTGAAGCTGGGAATGTGACGTTTATAAAAATAATACCCTTTTAATATTTTGTGGTTATGAAATTTAAAGGCCCTAAAGCGCTCGTTGACCTATCGGGACTTATAGAAACCGTGCCCTAAATATTTTAGGTATACTATTGAATTCCTCTTGTACTGCGGTTTCTAATCCGATTCTTTAGTCAGCTTTCCTCGTTAAGTTTCAACACGGCCACACATTTCTTCTCCTAAAAAATATTAAAGTAAAACTTCCCTGTTCACAGCACTTTCCAATTTGGTCTCAATTCAATAAGGCATTCCCAAGCGATTCGTCAGGAGAAAGGGGCGATTCCCAATGATACATGCCCCTGCCTCTTGAAATATGACTCCTGGAAATTGCTGGCCGCTTTTGGTATTGCTTTTCAACCGCTGAAATCAAGAGAAAGATAGGGTTCCTCAAGGACGCTTTAATGAATTGCTGTGGGGACATTCGAATCAAATTCACTTCTGAGCACAGCTGGGGATTTTCAGAAATATATTGTTATTGAAATGCGTTGTTATTAGCGATAAAAGAAGATATTTTTTTTTGTTCTGTAAAAGACTGTTTAAGGAACAATTGTAGTTTTACCATTTTTTTATGCATAACAAAATCCAATCCTTCCAATATATATGCCACAAATTGTTGGCTGATGGTCATTCTTTGGCAGTTTAATTACATATAATAAACCATTCTTTTTCCTATGCTATAAAGGGACATCTACATTTTTATTTGTGACTTTTTGAATCAAAGTTTTAATGTACCCGTTCCTTGGACCCGAAAACTGAAAATGTCTGTACATTTCTTACCAAAGGATAGTCTTAAAAACATTAATTTTGCTGATAACCTAATTTTTACTATTTTTGTGATGTTCTTCTAGGATATATATATAGTAAATTATTGAAATTGAGGATCAAATAACCCCCGGGTCGAGGTTACTTGGTCCCAAGCCATATTTCTCACGAAATAAACAATTATAAGGGGCTGTAGTAGAACATAGGATCTGGAAATTTTAGTTATAAGAATGTTTATGTAATGTAACTTTAAATTTGAAAGTATATCGAAAATACATCATAAATTCTGTAATGTTGGATGAAATATTTTTGGAACCATTTTAAAACTTTCTATCTAGTACTACTAAGGATATTAATATATGGAAAAGCTACTACTAGTTTCCAGGTCACAAAAATTCTTGTTTTTACCACAAAGCAATTTAATATGTACTAGTAAAAGACAAGAGAACCCGGAATGTAGTTTAGAATTTCAGGAACTAACTAATGTCTATCTGTTGGAGAAATGATGAATCACGTCTATATTTTCATAACAGCAGGCCCAGGTATAATTTTTTTTTTTTTGTGTGTTGGGTCCAAGTAAACCCCTAGGGTCCAAGTAACGCCTGTTTAAGGAATATGATTTAATTTTATATAAAAGAAAAATATTTAACACAAAAGTTTTATAATAGTTTTTCAAAATTAAAACTTTTTAAATTTTTAAAAGCTTTTTTAAATATTTATATTTTTTACTAAAATTTTTTCTCAGATCATTTGAACTATAATTCTCATTCAAATTTTGTATACAACGTGTATTTGATTTTTATATTAATAGTTATTCATAACAACCCAAACATTTTCCTGAATACTCATTTTTTTACTTTATTAATTAAAAAAAACTACTATTTCTAGAACTAATTCGCATGCCAATTTATAATACACATATTTTAAATATGCTTAAAAATTATACATTTCTACTTTAATAATAAAAAAAAAGCCTTAGCGTTTCGAAAAACTGAATATCAAGGAAAACCGAACACTGAGGGGGAAAAAACGATTTAAAAATGTTTGTTTCTTAAAAAACATACATCATCCAGCATAAAATCTCTAATAACTCATTAACATTACATAACAGTTCTAGAGTTTTGCAAGTATATTTAGAATATTCCATACTATAATTTTAGTAAGTAAAAAATATCGAGAATTTTACAATTTTATGAGTACTGTTCCCTTAACAATTGACTCTGGGTAACATGTATTTGCCATAGACACGAATACAGTTATCTCGGGTTAGTCAGTTAAATGGTTAACTACTTTGTTTATTGCTACTACAGCTAAGTGACTTGTTTAAAATATAACTGAAGTATTTAGGCAAAAATGTTTCTTTATGTCAATACATATAAATGTGATACAGCCAAACAATGACCACTGCCGAACAATGTATAGCCACGCTTGTGTATATACTTAATGGTATTATTTAGCAGTATCCCCCTAAGAATGATATTGTTCAGTAATAATTTTAGGTAAAATACTATTATCACTACTTAGGAAACTGCAGTAAATTTGTGGTTTTTGAATTAAAATGTGAGTCAAAAAATTATTTTTCTTACGTAGGATGCAACTGTTCATACTGCAGGGTCAAAAATATAGTTTCTTCTTACAAGATGGATATTGGAAGGTTTTGAATCATAGTTGAGAATTTTAAAATGAAAACGCATACCTTCTCATGCATTTCATTTTCGCTGTACAGCGATGTTTTTATTCTTGATAGATAAAGCGGTAAGACATCTTCTGACAATTGAAAATATACAGACATTATATATCTCAAGCATTGATGCAAAACATTCCAACATAGAAGGGAATTTATAAGTACACATTTCTCTCGGTATTGCGTAATGTAGACGCGAGTGAAACAAAAACTTGTTTATATTTCTCCGAACGTCAATTTTAAATCAAATCGATTTCTGTGGGAACATATTTTTGCCTTTGCATTTCCAATGAGTAACCACCGGAACCGTTCTGTGGATTCGATTTGTTTTGGTATTTTCTTTGTGCGATCTGTTCGCGCCATTACCTCAACCGCTCTTCATGCAAGAATAGTTTGAAATTAAAAAATCGTTTTCCTTTACTTAAAAAAAAAAAGTCGAAAATTTACTTCAGCCGTGAACTGCTGTCCCGTGCGGTGGTTCTGTTAAAACAACAGAACGAGGCAATTCAGGAGGAGTTTCTCACGGCTTGCCGATATTTGGTTTAGACCCTATTCTGTGAAAAGATTTCTGCCTGGCAGATTTCGGAAAGGAAACCCTTCCATAAGAATAGGGTAAATGTAATGGGAATAATTATGGAGACCACCAAAGAAATAAAAACAATGCGAGCCCACTTCCCCCAGACATTTTCGGAAAACTCCACGCAGGTGCGACTTCAAGGAACTGATGCCTTTGAACTTAATGACACCGAATGATTTGGTTGCCTCTTTCATATTGTTTATCTAACGGAACCAGTCATTTCAAATCATTCAACCGTGTCCCTCACAAATTCTCTTCAACAGAAAACAAAAGATGCTTCTCAGGGTCATACCGAGGAGGCCCGTTTTAAAGAAGATAAGTCATTGGAGCTGTATTAAGTATTTTTATCATCACCCAAGTCATACACGATTTAAACAGTTTTATTGTTTACTTAGATGCTTATAAGTTATAAGTATCGTAACAGATTAAAATAACCAAATTATGCCATATATCTATTAAACTTCGTATCATTTATTCATACTTAGAGTTGTTTAGGTGTTCTTTTAGAAATCACTTTAAAAGTTCAAATGCTCTTTATATTTGTTGCCTGCGTCATTAGATCTGTCACAAACGCATACCCTGCAGTTAATTCATATCCTGTGGGTAGTTAACTTGTACCTTTTAACTCGTAAACCTATTTATCTCTCTGTTTAAAAATAAAGTAAGCCGTTGGAGGAATTTTCAATTATTTCTCTCTTATTTAAATCGTATCACAAAAAGTAAAAATCTTAAAATTACGAAATTAAGTCAGCTTGTTAAGAAATGTATGGGAAATAAGTCGAATATATTTTGTTTCAATACGATTATTAGCTTAGAAGTTTGTTGTTGCATAAAATTTCAGTTACAAGTGATGTTGTCCGTCGAGTATCTCCCACAATTTTCAGAGGAGAACTCCAATTTTTTTTTACAGGATGTAGGAATAGGTCGGAACTATAAAAGAAAGTAAGCATTTTTTTTTAATTCGAATTAGCTTTAAATTTATAATATTTTTAAACATTTAAACACACTTCACTCATTTGAAGTGTTTTTAGCCTAATTTTTGCAACGTGATTTCTAAACTGCTATAAGTAACTTAAAAATACCGAATTTCTTATTAAAAATATATTAATGTTTGTTAAACCATCCTCTTTCCGATTCTATAAAAAATACATTTTATCATCACAATTAAATTAGCGCTAATTAAACTAAGTATTAAAAACAGTTTTTTCGGGTTTTGGGTCAACATTTTAAATTGCAGCTTTTTCGCTAATTATTCCGTTCGCACATCAAAAAGTAAATGTCCTAAAATTATGAAATGATAATTTGTTAAGAAATGTTTGAGTAATAAGGTGAATATATTTTTGATTTAATACGGTCAGTATTTTAGACGTTATTTAATGTTAAAGTAATAATATCATATAATTTCGAAAACAATTGATCCAATTTCGTATACTCCTTTTTCAGGCCATAGTTTAAATTTTTGTCTATAAATGACCCAGAGCGTTTTTGAAATGCTTAAAATATCGCAATTTTTTTCTTTTTTTTCAAAAGCGAAAAATTAAAACTGCTCTAAGAAGTTTACAAATATGCTTTTTTTAAATTAAAAAAATATAGTTATGTTTGCAAAATCCTCCTTTCCTGGATGGTATCAAGATTGAATTTCTATCTTGAAAATTAAATAAGAGGCAGCTATTTATCTAAGCTATTAAAAAAATCGCAGTAGAACGGGTTGGAAATGGAAAGAATATGACAGCCAAACTTATGGTTGCCACAATTTCATATATATATTAATTGGCGAAATACTTTTAACGCCAACACTATTTCGGGGTTTAGTTTTAGGTAAAGTTGGCGATTTTTTGGCTTTTTTTTTTTCGAAAGTAACGTTTTGACTCTTTATTTTTATACTTTACTGTTTTTCATATTTTATTTTTTAAGTTGATTTATGATTTAGCGTCAATTTTCTGATAGATTCAGATCATGCCACACGTTGGTCGAGCGTCAGCGAGTTTCTGGGGAAATGCTTTCAGCAGGTGCGGGGGGCCCCTGTGCAGAGAATACCACGAGGCCCTTTGAATCAGATTTTAAGGTTTATTTTATAGCTAGACCAGTTTTGCATCATACTTTGAAGAAAATCGTGCATCAATGGATAAAAAAGGGCATTGTATGAATTATCTGTACCAATAGGATAACTTATTTTTGCTTTAAATTATTTTTTTTAAAATTATTATTTAAAATATTTTATAGGGCTGTGTCCTACTCATTCAAGAACAACCCTACTTCTCTTTCTGATTACGTTTATTATTGATTAAACGGTCGTCTCTGACCGGCCCTAATGATCAACACTACCAGTCCGTAGCGTGATCCTACATCAAGTGTGTTGGGGCTGCGCAGCAGTGCCCCTGGTGGTCGCTGCTGGTAGTTACAATACTACTTACTATGGGATGTGAATCCCACAAATCGGCCGTCCTGACCTTATCAACTGTCCTCAGTTGAGAAAAAAAAATGAAAATCTGAAATAAAAAGGCATAAATTGTTCAATAAAAAAGTTTGAAAAGTTCAGATTGAGTCCCATGAGTGATTACCAAGTGTTAGTTGCCCACATTGTCATATGGTCAGTTTCTGTAGACGTAAAGTTCGAACCATCGTGTTGTCTCACAGTTTTTACGTCGTAACGATCACGTGGCTTTACTTGAATCACTTCGCAAGGATCGTGAAATTTGGCTCTCAATTTCATACCGGAAGGGTTCCGATACATGTTCTTCACATATGGGTTCTGTGATCTCTGAATGTCAAGATTATCATTCCAGTCTCTCCAGTATCCTTGTGCCTTTTTTCTTTTCTTGTTGAAAGTCTTTCCTCTGTAGTACTCATTTTTGATCACTTCTGCTTGCATCATTTGAGGAATTACTGATTTATCCCTATAATTTCTAATTCTATATAGCCCATTACTCTTAAATTTTAAATTATCTACTTTTCCCTCTGGCGATAATTTTTTAACAGTTTTAATGTATTCATCGCTTGTTTGCTCGATTTTAGATTCGATCTTACGTGAAATATCCTCACAAGGTATGTTCACAATAGCATTATGACTTAAATTTAATTTATTACTACTAATCATCAATCCGTCAACGCCGATTAAATCACTTTTAGAAACCTGCTCCGCACTTTCAAAATCCGTTTTCCCGCCAATAAAATACATCTCGTTTTTATTTTCATTAACAACACCTTTATTTTGAAACTCGCTGTTCGAAAAACAAGAATCCTTATTTTGACCAAATCCGCTTTGGAAAGAAACGTTTTGCGATTTAGTATGTGGAAACGATGCCTCTTTTTTTTCACTCCTGACTTCGATAAGCGCGCCGTTCGAAAAAGCATATCTTTGACCTTGATTAAATCCTTTTTGAGGTGAATCTACAAATGATTTAGAATTCGAAAACCGAGATTCTCTTTTATAGCTGCGGTTGCAATTTTGTTGAGACTCGCGTTTTTCGGCGCCTGTTTTGCCTTTACATGTGTTCACTATTTTATCGTAGACATTAGGGTGAATAATGCACTGAGCATTTAATTTTTTAGACATTGCGAATGGAATTTCCATTGAATTATTAGAATTTTTTATAGAAACGCAAAATATAGCTGTACTGACAATTTCAGTTTCACCAAAACAACATGTAAGCGTAATGCTTTCCTCGGCTGGATTTAACTGCTTAACATAATTGGTATTTACTACAGGACATTTTGTACCAGAATCAATAAGACAATTAATTTCCGTGCCGTTAATAATAAGCTTTTCATATCTTAGCTCGTTTTTCAAAATATTTGAAGCCGTGTTACTGTTAATTTCGATTTTGTTAACAGAATGCTCTAAACTCTCATTTGCTACTATTAAACTACTCTCAGAAGCGTTTGTAGATTGTTTTCGTGGACAATAAAATGCTTTATGTGGACCTTGACAAATAAAACATTTGATCTCATTATTTTGTTTTCGGTTCGCGTTTCGAAAATTTTCATATTTATTTTTTGTTTGGTATGCGATGTTTCGATTTTCGTATTGATAATTTTCCTGAAAACAATTTTGCTGTATACCGTTTAATGATCTTCGTTTAGATGCAAAATAGATGTCACATTCTCTAGCTAATTCTTTTGGTTTCAACCAATTTTCTCCCTGTTTAATAGCAATATGTGCAGATGTATCGACATCTAAATCATTAAATATTTTATCCGCTACCATCAACTCGCACAAATCCTCAAAATTATCGACTTCCCGTAATTTACAGTAATACATAAAACAAGTTTTTATCCTACCCGCGAACTGTACATACGTTTCCCCTGCCATTCTTTGTGATCTCTTAAAATTATTTAAACATTCCTGGGGTGACGGTTGAAATTCTTTCAAAATGACCGATTTTACTATCTCATAATCTTTAAGGTCTCCCTCGGCAATATACAATAATACATTATTAGCCCTTTCTCCCATTAAATTTATCAAAATTTCTGATTTAAAATGTGTTGGTACATTTTTAGTTTGAAATGCTCGTTCTAAAGAATTAAAAAATAAATTAAAGTTTTCCGGTTTAGAAGGCACCGGCATGCTTAAAGTTTTAACGCTTTTTATTACATTTTCTAGATTTGAAGAATTCCCATTATCTATAGCTACCTCTTGTGTACGATTCGCTCCATTTTTAATCTGCTCTAACTCTATCTCTTTCTGTATTTGGGCTAACTTAATATTTTCCAATTCTAACCTGTTCGCGTTTTCTTCTTTTTCTCTCCTGAATCTGCTCTCGTTTTCTTCTTTTTCTCTCCTATCTTCCATAACCGAAATTATTAAACTAGACACAAAATCCTGATCTTTTGTGAAAATGTCACTCTTCTCAATGGCTTCTTTTAACTGAAGGATTGTTGCTGTCTCTGGCACCACGATTCCCAGTTCTTCCGCTACTCTAACGAAATCTGGTTTTCTGGTATTTTTATACATCTTTAGCTGTCTCCTTGGCGATGTCTCCAGTGGTGAGAGTTCAGTAGTTCCGTAATTCACTGGTGAGAGTTCAGTAGTGCACCCACACTCCGATGCTGATCTCCGGTGAAGGGTTCGGGTGTCCGCTTCAGCACAGGTTGCTAAGCCTACTACGGGCGAAAACGATAACACTGCGTCGCGCCTCTGTAGATCTCGTCGGGACGTCCTTCGCTGCTCGCTCCTTCGGTAGATGTACCTCCGTCCGTCGCTTGTCCGATGCTAATCCTATTTCGATTAGTTGCTCGCTTGCCTTTGGTATGCCTCTGCTCCGTTCAAGACGAGTTGTTGATATTTGTTGGTTTCAATATTTCCTCAGTCCTAACTCCAGGTAGCCTCTGCTCTGAGTTTCTTTCAGGACAAAGTCGATTCGCTGGCCAACACTTTGTAGCTGCTTGCTTGCTTTCGGCAGCCTCTGCTCCGTTCAAGACAATTATATTCTTTGTCCGCCGCTAAGCCTACTTCGGGTGTTCACTCGCTTCTCTTTCGGTAGCCTCTGCTCCGCTGAAACGTGTCGATTTCGATTTTTCCTCAGTCCTAACTCCAGGTAGCCTCTGCACCGAGTATTTTCAGGATTAGTTGATTCGATGATCGGCCAACTTTCTTGCTTTAGGTAGCCTCTGCTCCGCTCAAGACAAGTCTTCGTTGCTTTTTGGCCGCCGTTAGGCCTACTTCGGATAACCACGCGCTTTTCTTTCGGCAGCCTCTGCTCCGCTCATCTAACGAGTTATCCAATTGATCTCGGCTGAGCCCCCAAACTTATAGGGCTGTGTCCTACTCATTCAAGAACAACCCTACTTCTCTTTCTGATTACGTTTATTATTGATTAAACGGTCGTCTCTGACCGGCCCTAATGATCAACACTACCAGTCCGTAGCGTGATCCTACATCAAGTGTGTTGGGGCTGCGCAGCAGTGCCCCTGGTGGTCGCTGCTGGTAGTTACAATACTACTTACTATGGGATGTGAATCCCACAATTTTTTTGTTAGAAATCCGTAGCAAAGCAGTATAATTTAAATAAAATAAAATTATACTAAGGGGAAGATGTTGGAGTAAGGAAGTAATTTCAGTAGATTGTATTGATATGGATCATGTAGATCATGTATTCTCAATGGTAATATATTAAATGCGTTAATCACATTATACTGTAAGCTGAAAACTTCAACAGATGGTAGCACACTCTAAATTTGGTATGATTTTCATAAAAAATTTCTATTTTGGGATATATTGTTATTTTTAACAAATATCTGGGTCGGCTTTAATAAAATTGTGACTTTTATTTTTTCCCATACAAATAAGACTCATCCTAGTAATTATTGGATTATTACACTTATTGTTTGCGATTTTATTTAACTCAACGCAGCAGTGTCATAATTGAAGCCTACTGACTTTAAATTCACAACTAGGGTAAACTGAATCGATATGGAACATAATAGAAGGAAGTATATTAGAACGAGGACACAAGTATGGTTCATCACACCTATTGTCTGGTGTGTCCCGTAACGCATTATTCGTGAATGGAATTATCACATTCGATACAGAGACTGACTCTAGCATCCCCAGTAGAGGCATTTCAACTTGACCGGATCGTATTGGAACAAATCTCAATTGTCCTCCCGAACAAAACGCAGTCAGATATGCCCTCCGAGAGAAGGCAGCGCGCGTTTCTAATCTGTGGTTTTCTGCCCACTCACAGAATAGATGTCAGGCAGTTCCGAAATCGCCTCTATACATCAAAGCCCCTTTTAGAAGAGATAATAATCTCATATGATGGCACATCTCCCCCTACCAAAAGATTGGGGGCTTACTGGTAAGCTTCAGGAGGCCACGAGAAGAAGATGGAATGTCCTCGAAGAGGGGTGTTATTAGTTTGGATGATGATAATTGGTTCTATAACGTCGTATCTTTAAATCATCGATGGCAAGGACAGAAAAAGGGTCTCCTGTTCAACGCTCTCTTTCTGCTGGAGCCCTTGCCGAATTGTTCAGTTTAGCTTTGTGCCTAACGTTAGATTGGGGATTTATGGAGGTGTATTTGTGAAATGTGTTATTTAAGAAGATAGAGTGACTATGTTTTTTAAAAATAACTTTTGGTTTTTGGTGGATTTAGTTTTGTCACAAATGTTATATGTGTGTGTGCGAAAGTGTAATTAAATATTTTATATTACAGACAACGTATTGCTTGTAATAACTTTCCGGGTTTCTTTCTTTTTACAAAATGTTTATTTTAATGTTGTGCTTCAGGTTAAGTTGATTTGTGAAAGCATATTTGGAGTAAGTTATATCAAGATAGGAACTCATAACCAAGTTTCTAAAATATTATATACATTTTCTGGGTTTACTATATATATATATATTGGGTTGGAGGGGAAGTTCTGTCATATTTTAAATAGGCAGGTGATTTTTCTTGTAAATAAAAAGAACTGGCTAGTGAGTCAATAGGATTTTTGTTTGTTTTTTTAGCTGCTGTATAATATAAAAGGCGTCCTTTTTACCGTTCATCATTTACTTGTGATATTTAAAGTGAAAAGCATGTCAGTAGATAAAGTGCATTTACGACACTGCATTTTATATGAATTCCAAAAAGGAAGCAATGCATCGGTTGCATGTAAAAATTTATGTGCGGTATTTGGAAAAGATATTGTAAATGTTCGTACTTGTCAAAGATGGTTTAGCAAATTTCGTTCCGGGGATCTGAGCCTCAAAGAAAGTGATCGATCTGGACGACCATCCAAGATCAATAATGATGTTTTGCGATCCATGTTGGAAAAAAAATCCACATTTAACAAGTCGAGAAATTGCAGAAGAGTTTGGCATTCATCATACAACTGTTGGACATCACATTAAATCTGTTGGGTTTGTGTTAAAGCAAAGTGTTTGGGTTCCACATGAATTAACGGAAAAGAATTTGTCTGATCGTGTAAGAATGTGTTCATCACATCTGATTAGACACAATATGGAGCCGTTTTTGGACAGGCTGGTTACTGGAGATGAAAAGTGGATTCTTTACAAGAATATTAAGAGAAAAAAAATCTTATTGCAAAATTATCTAACGGGAAAAAAATTCACGTCTTTTGAAAGTGTTTCTAAGGCAGTTGCTGACTATTTTAACTCCAAGGATGAGAAAAAACAGGAAAAACAAGAATTCACAGGTTACCTGAAAGATGGCAACAGGTTGTAACAAATAACGGAGCATATATAATTGATTAATATTAAACACATATTTTTATAAATGAATTCAAATATTTTCTTTAAAATACGACAGAACTTTCCCTCCAACCCAATAATTTAGTTACGTTCTGTAATTATTTTAAGTTCTTTAAAAGACGTTTTATCTCAAATTTGTAAAACACTTTCTATAGCTCTCTCACTCTCTCTCTCTTATTCTGCAATAGATAAACAGTGCTAAAAAAGAAACTTTCACAAATAACTAAAGGGAGTATAGGAATGAGAGGTATAGGATAGCTTCTTATGCCTGCATAGGGAATAGCAAAAGCATCAAGTAAAAAAGATAATGTTTAAAACGATTTAAAATGCGTCATTTAGAACGACACCAATAAGGACAATTTGCTTATTAAAATTAGAGATACAATCATTACAAAAAATAAGTTGGCTATCTTTTATATTTAAAATTTCGTCAGAAGTCATGTTACTGGAATCAGTAACAACATTGAAAATAATAATTGTTATTATTGTTTCAATGCATAAATAAGTATATATTAGTTTCAAAATAGTTCTAAACAGTCATAAAAATAATTAAAGTTTTCTCATTGCCATAGATATTTCTCTGAATATGTAGATTTTTTGTGTTGTTTACTTTTTATCAATTATCTTCAGATGGAAATTGGAATCTATTATTTAAGGAGAAACTTCTTCATTCGACTCTGTCGAAAGAGACTACTTTTGTTATAAATATGTGTTGTCAATATATTGTTTGTTGTCAATATTGTATACGAAATGAACCACAATGAACAAAAAATACTACGCATTTCGTAATAATAAGTACTTAGAAGTACTTACGGTTTTATTAAAATAATTAAATTATTTTTTAAAAAAAACCTAGTCTATACATACAGAAAAGAATAGCTATCATACTCTGAACTTAATACGTAATATACATTTTTAAGTCTCACTGTATTTCAATATTTTTCTATAAATTTAATGAATAAATTACTGTATGTTAGTTATAAAATAGTTGTAAGCACTCATAATTTAAAGTAAAAAAATCAAGTTTTGCTAGTGTTTATTTTTTATCTTCAGGTATAAATTGGAATCTATTTGAGATTGAGATGCATTTTATTTTCAATTCTGGAAAAAGACTAGATTTTGTTATTTCAGTCATGTAATCTCTCGCCTGAATTTTGAATTAAAATTAGACGAATTAATTGTATTGGAAATATGGGTATATTTGTGTAACAATATTACATATACATATAAAGAAAAAAGGAAATTCAGTTTAAGACTTGCAATATAGCGGTTATTTTAGATACGGCATTAAAGTTAAATTTTTGAAAATAAAGAACAAAACATAATAATTTATTTATTGGTATAATTTTATATTAACTGTTTCTATTTGAATGAAATCATAATACACTTCACAGATATCTTTTCTAAAACTTTTTGAACAGACCTGCAAACTTTTAAAAAAATTGTCATTAATAGTTGGTGGTCACAAATTGTTGGGCAGTAGTCACTGTTTGGCTGTATCACAGTTAGCTGTATTGGCACAGTAAATATTTTTGCCCAATTATTTAAATCGGTCGCTTAACTTTAGTAACAGCAAACAAAGTAGTTGAAGTATAGTAAACATAATGGTTTTATTATGTGAGTTAAAAAACCAGACAATGGTCATCGAACAACAATTTGTGACCACTCTGTATTTCATATACAGAACGTCGTGTCACTACTGCAACAAATCCATGTTTTGCCAATTTTGTAGTTATCTAGTTCTACTACTGACCCGACGAAAAATTCTCCAAATCCCCAGACTAGTGACTGAGTTCCTATACCTGTCTATAAGTGATTCTGTGGAACAAAAATAATGGAAATTTTTCTAGGAATATATATTTCTTTATCTATAAAGCATGATATAATAGCATGAAGTAAGTTAAAATCTACTTTACCATCGATATCACATAGGTACAAAACAATCTCTTTTCATTGCGACCTCCTTCACTCTATTTAAACATTTATTCCCCTTGATTGAATTTATTGAAAGACAGACTTTCCAAGATTCCGTCTCGTGTTACATTTCGTCATAGCTGCAATACAAGGAATCGATAAAAAGGTACCTCTGCGAGGTCTCCCTTCAGTCTTGTTCTGTATCATGTTAAACATTCAGCAGGCCAATCTTGACCGGATATAACTGCGATGCCCAGATCCCAATGAGGAAGGATCTGACCATCAGATTCAGTGACAAGCACTGGATTAGAGTGATGAGGCGTCTGAATCGGGCAGATGGTTTTTTCTTCGGGGACAGATGCTTGGCAAAGAGATAATCAACTCATGAAACCACCGAGATTACGATGGGTGGGGAAATTTATATAATCGAAGGTATCTTGGGATGGTGGAGAAAATAGGAATAAGAAAAATTAGATTTATTTGTTAGTATCGCTAAGTTAAGAAAATTGAATGTAATAAAAAAAATGCCACCATTTTGTTTTAAGCTAATTTTATATGTGAAAGTGCGACTACAACTGCCAAAGTAATTATCCTCTTCAAATTATTTAAATAAATAAATTTGAGAAGATAAACGAATTTAAAAATATTTAGATTAAAATAATAATTCATTTAAAGAAGTTAATGAGAGTTGAACATATTTCTAGAAACTGAATAATTTCTCAGAAATTATATTATGTCGTACAAGCTTAAAAATAGGGGAGAGATAATCGTGGAAGATTTTGCTTACTGATCAAGATTGCTAATACTTGACCTAAAGGATTTGGAAGTTGGTTATGCTCGCAAAAAAAACAATGCCTTACCATAACGCTATAGCTTATCTAAGTTTAATTAATTTGTGAATTTGTATGCATGTTATCTATAATTAAAGTGTTTTATACGCAAAGAATAAATTTTCAATAATATAATGCTTACGTTATTTTTATACATGTAATTCGATTTAAGGATAAGTTTACTATTTTACAATTTCTCTCTATTTAAAAAAAAAAGTCAGCTCTAGGTGGGAATTTTCATTTAGATCGTATCTCAAAAAGTAAAAATTATAAAATTACGAAATTAAGTCATTTTCTTAAGAAATGTATGGGAAATAAGCCGAATATATTTTTGTGTCAATGCAATATTATTAGTTTAGAAGTTATTTTTAATATTAAATTCGTCGTTGTATAAAATTTCACTTTAAGTAATTTAAAAATCATAATTTCTTATTAAAAATATATATATTAATGTCTATTAAAACTTCCTTTTTCCGATGTCATAGAGATTTTATTTTCAGCTTCCCAATTAAAATAGATATTGTTAATTAAACTAGGCATTAAAAACAGCAAAGAAAGACCTTTTTCGGGTTTTTGGAATAAATTTTAATTTGCGACTTTTTTGATAATTATTACCCTCGCATCTCAAAAAGTAAATGTCCTAAAATTATGTAATTTAATTAGTTTGTTAAGAAACGTTTGAGGAATAAAGTGAATATATTTTTGTTTCAATACATTCAGTATTTATACGTTATTTAACGTTAAAATCATAATTTCATAAATTTTCGAAAACTATTGATCTATTTTCGTATAGTTATCCCAAATTTTTTGTCGCAGAACTCTATTTTTTTACAGGCTGTTGCTAAAATTATTGTCTATAAATGACCCACAGCTTTTTTGAAAATTATATTTAGTGTTGTAGTTATAAAACAATTGCCGAAATGCTTAAAATATTCCCAATTTTGGCACGTTTATTCAAAAGCGAAAAATTAAACCTGCTCTAAATAGTTTTAAAAAATACATTTCATTTCATTAAAAATATAGTAATGTTTGCAAAATCCTCCTTTTGTAGATGGTATCAAGATTAAAATCAAAGGGGGGGGGGGGGGGGCCAAAAATGTTGGGCACATTGAAGTGCTGTAAACATTGTTAAAAATTTTGATTCTTCCTTCATTAAATACAAATGTGCATATTTTTGTTTTTAAAATGAGTTTTAAAAGTATTAAAATACTTTTGGGACACCCTGTATAACCTAAGATAAGCACGATCTTTTTGGGAAAAAAAAGTAATTACATAACCTCAATTCAAATTTAGTGTGTAAATATAACATTCACAATATTTCATTTAAATTTAGAATTGAGAAACTGCGTATTGGTTGAACCTTAATTAAAATATTTAAAAAAAAATTGTTCCATCTGAATTTTAAAATTAAAGTAAATCATTGGTATATGAATTATAAACCTGGAATAATTAATTTTTTCAAGATATATTCTATTATTTTTAATTTTTCTTACAATATTAATTTTGTCATTTGCCTACATAATTTCAGAACATTCTAAGAATACAAATAATAAAATTTGACGTCATCAAAAATACTATATAAAATCACATAAAAGTAGTAACATATCTTAAGTATAAAACATAATGTATCATATTATTAGAACAATTCTAGACGAGTCTGCCCACGCATAAGAACGGAAAAAACATTTTCTACCAGCGTCTTTCATTTCGTAGTCCAACTAATACTTTGTTCAATGTGGAGGTAGCCCCTCAAATAAGATCGATACATATTGTCTAATATATCTGCATATAAATGTAGAAAATTAACGAAAATTTATATTTAGATTATTTTGAGGGGGAAACATTTCTGTGCTATCAAAAGTAGGAAAATTTTAAAGTTGGTGCGGATTCGAGTATGAAGATAGTCCCCTATGCAAATTTTTTGTATACCAATGTGTAGTAGACTTTATTCCCTACAAAATGGTATATTAAGTTTAGCCTTGCAATAAATATTGGCCGAGAAAACAGGGGTGGTTCGTTTTTTTCCCCCCGGCTGTACGTTATAGTTTTCAACATGTATTTTTTTTTCAATTAATCGCCATACATTTCAAGCCACCAAAAGTTTCACCCCCGCTTATTAGATGTCATTGTAACATTTTTTAAAGCATACAAAGACATGTGGTAGGTATATTAACTACTATGTCATTAATTTACTTCTATTTTCATTAATTTGCTCAATTGAGAATCCAATATTTTCTCAAATAGGATTCTCAAAGAAAATACATAGGATAAAAGACTTTTTCCATATTATTCTCAAGTTGAAATGTATGATACATGACTTTATTGGTACATCTTCTACATATTGACACGTGTATAAGAGTAATACATATTCATTCCAAGAGTGAATAAATTTCCATTATATTATCTCTGGAATGAAACTTCTATCTTTAAACTGAAAGCAAGAAAAGTTTCATTTGAAAAGTGTCCATATTTTGAAACCCAAATAAAATGTTTATTTCCCTCGGATAACACGTGAAACCTCCGAAGTCATTTATTCCATTCGAACCCGTAGAGAATATTTTTACATGAATAAACAATTTAAAATACGTCACAAAGCTCAAATTTCCAAAGTGGATTTATACATTAGTACGGATGAAATATTTCATTTTGCGTGCGCCTAATGATATTTCTTACGATCGTTTACGAAAACGGAAGACAATAATAGAGAATGGCCAAACTGAAAAAAATGGAGGTTTTGCTCCGAGTGAAAGGGTACAACATCTAAATTAGGAGAGATGTTTATACACGATATTTTATTGGATTTTTAAATTGAAAAGGGGGCGTAATAGGATACGCATGTTATTTTTGATTTTTATCGAGGGAAAGTATTTTCATTGTTGGCACTTTTTGATTAGAGTCATTGTAGTACTTTTTGATGAATACTAAACCTGACGAATTTGCATATGTTGACAAACAAGATATGTTTGCACAAGGAGGATACATAAGTAGAAAAGTTGACATTAGTGAACATTTTGTTGTATATTTTTTTCCTCTAAAGTGAGTTTATTACGTAGCTGAATTATAAGGCATCTTAAAAAATTCTTTCCACTATAACAAAAGATGGCGAAAAGTACTTATGTGACTATTTTTATATTAGTTTAAAGCTGTAAAATAAATTCAATTCAATGATGTATATTTATTAAACGATTTAGATTAAAAATTGCTCTACTGTAATTTGAATTACAGCCCTACAGTTTTGTTAAATAAGCGTATAAAATACTATTTAAACTGTATATAATAAGCATTATATGAAGTTAATCTCTTTTTGATAATTTCAAGAAGAAGGTTTTTATCTGTTAACATCAGGTCTTGTAATTTTAATTAAGCTGTAGTCTCTTCCCACAATTTTGTTTTTGGCTTAAGATGCGAATTTTAAAAGTGAGTTTATGCTACGTTGTACTATTTTTATTTAATTACTATTTTCTTCTAAAATGCTCTACTTTATACTATCTTTAACGGGATTATTACAATAGAATAATTAAAAAATAAAATTCATTTGAAGAAAATACGTTTTGTTACAATTAATGTAATATTACAATAGGCATCATCTGATAAATAAATATTTTATCTACGGACTATTTTCACGAATCTTTTTTACATAAATATGAACATTTCGAACGAATTTGCATTCATTAATTTAAGCTAAACTTTAATCATTGAGCCTCAGTAAACGTTATGTCACTAATTCCTAATCGCTGGAAAACCTCTCAATTCTATTCCATTCATCTCCAGATTATGATATCCCATTCGAAACGATTGTCTGTTCGAATCCCGAAATGCCTGGAACTCGGGGGAATCCGAGTAGTTTCGCGATCCCTTTCGTACATTTAGGCGATTTGTGAGTGGGGGAGGATAAACAATTCTACCATCTCATTAATCTTCATCGAGCAGTCTCGAGGCCCATAAGTGCCAATCATTGCAAACATCCAAAGCCACCCAGGCGCGTCCACATTATTTACCATCCCTGGCACTTTTGCGGCACTAAGTGCCTTGTCTCAATTCACCACCCCAAGAGAACTGCAGCAGCATCCTGAAAATTTTCCCCACAGTCGTATAAAATCAACACACCCCTCAGAGAAAACATCTTCGCTTTAAAAGCAGACAAGATAGTTGCATTAAGAAATCAGCTTTCAGAAACCCAAAGGCTTGGGAATAATCCTATAAAAATATGACACGTTAATCTCTATGACTGGGAAGTAAAAGAGAAAAAATAACGAATGGGAACGTTTTTATTCTTACTGAAGTCGCTATTAGGGTGGAGTGAAAGTACAGGCAAAAATATTTTTTTTTTCGAGTTTTAATTTTTAATAGCGCGGAAAAGTTGTCATTTGGTACCATATAGACAGAGCTAAAATATTTTTATTTTACCTTTTCATATTGAGGTTCCACTCTGACCTTGAAATATACACAATTTATTTATGTTTGCAACTCTGTGACGTTTATCTCCCAAAATTCAATTTTTAACATTGACGGAAAATTCACATTTGGTATCATATCACTAAGGCAGAGCTAAAATAGCTTTATTTTACCTATTCATTCATCAGTTGACTTTCTTTACCAACGCTGGCAAGGGAATGTGACAGATACGACGAGTCCGACAGAGCAGCAGCAGCAATCTCAAGGGCAGTTCTTTAAGATATGTGTTAAATTACAGAACAAGCTTCTTGAACCTTGATTAACTACAACAAAATCATGAGCAGGACCTGATTAATCATTAGTGCCCAACTTTTATTTAATTTCACATAAATTGTGTTAACGTTGCTTATACATCTGAAAAAAATATTATTATTGTAATATTTTTGTTACTTTTCAACAATTTCCAGAAATGTTTTATAATTTATTGATTTTTTTAAATGAGTAATGGAATTAATATATAACGTTTTTTTTCTTCGTGGCCCCTATCAGTGATATTGTGCCTACAGTATTGAATTTTCTAAATCAGGCCCTGATCATGAAAGAGGAAAGAAGGAACATACAGGAGACAGAAATACCGACATTACAACGTGGATTGTACCTCGGTGGCCGAAAGAACAAGACGTTACAAGTTTAGATGGAAAACTTGTAGGTTTTGATGGGGGAAAATTCTGGAGGTAAAAAAGTAGTTGAAGGGCATGCTACTCTGATTCAAGAAACTGAATCTAAATATCTTGGTCATGTCTCTCCATCCAGTGGCTCAACAAAAAACATCACTAAGAGCATAACTGAGTAACTAACCGAGAACGGAATTTATACTGATAGCTATTATAACCGCCGGATATGATTGGAACCAACTTAAATACTGGAAGAAATGGGGGAGTAATAAAACTTCTCGAAGTTTATTTTTAACAAACTTACAGTAGTTAGTATGTCAATTCCATTCAAATGAGCTTCCATTACGACTGGAACACTTAGACGCCAAAACTATAAGGCCTAGTGCATTCTTTGGTAGTATTAGGATAAGATTGGCAATTGTGAGCAGTTGCCAATTGTATCGTTTGAGAAAATTCAAGTTTACCTGCCAAAAATAATTTTAAAAAAAAGTTAATCACTGATGAACATTATTTATTTGATAATTCCCAAGCTGTGGCTAGTGTCTAGTGTCAGAAGTTTGTCAGAACGACAACCTAGAGCATTTTCTCACTTAAGGCGGTTAACGACTGCAAATCGAATTTTGCGTTTATACATGGAAACCGATAATCCATCACATAATTTATGCACGCTAGCAAAATAAGTTATGAAAGTTTATATATCAATGTTGTTTAGTATTAATATTCACCCCTCCTTCAAAGATGGTTCTGAACTCGTCTTTGAAACAATAAAGAATTCACTTTATATCTCTGCTAAAATGAAAACTGTGATCGATCCTGTAATTCAGCACAATGGTTTCTTTGGTAGTCCAGAAAATATATGATTAGCAATGATTACAGATAATCGAAATTCATCAGGGAACTTGGTTGGCACCGGATCTTGGCAGAAAAAGCAAGAAACTCCGTAAATTTACACTTACAGATTGTAACTTCTAAGCTGAAATCTACCATAAACTCATCTATAAGCAGAATTGGCAAAAACAAAACCTCAACTTACTACAGGAATTTCAGTGGAAGCTTTGAAACAAATGGTGTTTGATAGTGTACTTGAAGTGTTTGATTTCCCAAACTACCCTCCCTTGTCATACTCAATCGGTGGAACGATGCGATAAATTAGTCACAGAGGCACAACTTGGTCACAGAGGCAGAATCTCTTGGTTTGTGGTGCAACCAAGAGATATGGTTGTATTAGAGTCAGATTGGAGTTTAAACAACTTATGCAACAATTTAACACCAAATCAGAATATCGTTAATAGTCAAGTCACCCATCAAACTATGTTCAGTTGTTTGCAGTGTGGTTATAGTTTAAGGTCTGAAAAGCATAATAATTTTTAACAACATCTAACATCTTTAGTTTCAATTGATAACTTTTGTGAGCTATTGCAGTTGGATTCATAATTTCATACTCACTTACTTAACCTTTGTTCTAAAATATATAAATTTTTTTTATTGTGTAAAGTTCCAAAATCCAATGTGATTTAAAAGAATTTGGATAGAAAACAAAAGCTGTAATCTTATCAAATATTTTTAACGTTGACATGGTAATCATATTTTACTCTTCAAGATATCCCTGTATCCTTACCTGATGCATATAAGTACTCCTTTTTTAAACTCTTTTAGAAAAAAGTTGAATTTGGAATAACACTAAACCAATAGAGCAAATGAATTCTTACTATTTGAATTTTAATTTACATACTGAATGACTATTTTTCATTTATTTTAATTATTAAGTATGGAATTTTTGCGGAAAAGTATATTAGTTATCATCATTATTTATCCGAAAGGATTAACATATTGGTGTCTTTAAATGTCAGTTTAAGAAAAGGATAAGTTCTTATGTCTATGTAAATGTGGTGGTCCCTTCAAATACGCGATAAATTCGATCGAACAATTGTTTTAGCTCGAGTAAAAGTATTGAGTATTTGAAAGGAGCGCCACAGTACTGCCCTTTCAGTGTTTTGGACATGGGAACGATTGCAGAGAACCCATGAAGCGCATCACCAATGTAGCACAGTCAATGCGTTCGGCAGACGCCGCCCGAAATCGAACCTGGAACTGCGCTGTATAACCATTCTTTAACTTCCGAGCGTTAAGGGACATACAATAGCGACATAGGTGTCCTGAAAAATGTTTTATCGTTTCATTTCTGCTTAGAGCAATATTTTTTTTATTCATTACACTAACAATTCCCTACATATCTATTTCCTAAATGAAGTCCATGCCATCTATTTTTGAAACTGGTTGTATTTCTGTAACAGTGCAAGTCGCGCCGCTTTTTTCCCTTCCTTCTGAATTTGGCTTCCTGTCGGAGTGCAAGTGGTGTGAGTTTGATGTCCGTTTAGAAGAGCGATGGCAATCTCGCCTTGCGGGTTTTCTGCTTTTGAAAGAGCGCAAGTGTCTGATAGAATATCAAGGATGCTAAGAGGATTAGCATCTAAGCCTCTATCTTCCCAAGCGATTGCAGCCTCCCTTGGGCAGCCAACTCTGATTTTTGATGATAAGTTGGAGTATTTTGGAGTTTCTTCTAATAAATCTTCTAGCGAAATGGAGGCGTTTCCAATAGCTTTTTAACCCATTAGTCTGCTGTTGAATGGGATTGTGTGCAATTAATCCCTCTTTTGAAGACCGATGGTGTTTCATTAAACAGTAAAGAAGGAATTAGTTGCTAGTTTCTTTTACTTAAGATGGGATTAATAGATTTATGTTAATATTATTAACTACTTGTAAAATACCAGCGGCCACTTATTAGGATTGATAGAATCTTTTCCGAATTATTTATTTAGGTTTAAGAATATAAAAAAACGATACACTTTATATGTCAATTGTATTAATTTGATCCCCTTTGTACACCCAAAGAAAATTATTTAAAACATTTCAGTTGAAGCTGAAGACTTAAAGAATTGTATACTAACAATTATGTTTAATCGTATATATTGTTCCACAGGGTATATTGCTACAAAGTTAAGGGGATTTCTTTACATTATTTTCATTTTCGAAAACCACAATCCCTATGTTTATGAAATATATAAAATATTTTTTTTACAACATTTTCTTTTCTTCACGTTATTGTTCAAATTATCGCCTCCTTCCTGACCATACGTCAAGCTGTTTTCCCTGTTATCTCTCATGTCGCGCATCTTTTGCAGAAATATTATCAGCATTACTATAGTGCCCACCGCGGTATTTGTCCCCTCTGCAACTTTTAGTTATTTTTTAAAAATATGTTCATTAACGTAAAATAAACCCAATTTTTTTAAAACTAGCTAACCTCACTAACTAACTAAATAACCTCACTAAAATACTTTGGGTTTATTTTAAGTTAATTAACATAGCCCTATAATTACAAACTTCTATTGTAAAGTAAAAAGCATAATATAAATAGTTGTTGTTAAATAATAGTAACAACATTAATATTTATCAATAATCGATTGGCGATAAGAAAACCACACAAGTGAACTTTTCAAATAAACCCGCAGGTTCACGGATCACCTTTTTGACAGTGCGTGATGCAATATTTATACAGTCCCGATTGCAATCAAATAAAATGGGATTTTAAACAGAAATATGTTTCATGGAGTTTTTTTTTTTAAATAATAAGATGTTTCAAACAGTTTGGCATAGTATTTCATTGGAACTTCACTGGAATTCTCAGTGAAGATTTTTTTTATATCCATAAATAAGAAATTTATGACTAACTAAAGGGAAATGAAGATATATTTCATGACTGTTAAAGAATCCTTATTCGTAAAACAAAGAAGTCAATTAAAACAAAATATGAAAATCAAACAATTTATGTGAGAAATCATTTCTAAGCACAAATATATTTAAAAATCGATCAGATTATTAATAAAAAATGAACAAAGGCATCACTATTTCAGGCGTTTTATTACATTAATTTTACAAGGATATAAATATAGGACAGAGGGAATTAGATCTCATTATATCACATCAAAATTCATTTTAATAAATTTAAACGTTCAGTAAATATGTAATTGAAAAAAAGTAAGAATGATTTATTTTAATAAAATTTTTAAATTCCAATCTAAAAATACTATAATACTCCATAAAAAAAAAGCTAGACTTAAATAAAAGAATTTACTTCCAAACCAAGCTCAGATTTTCGAATGAGTTATCTCTGAATAAAAGCCGTGGCCCAGAGTGGAAAATAATGTTGGGTTGTAGGTAATTTCGATGAGCCTTTTCATTATCGTTTCATTTTATTTAGAGTGACTCACATAGCAGAAGGCTCTCCAGAGATCTTGTGGCAGTGCTTTCAAATCTATCGTGAAGTTCGTCTTACCCTTTCTTGCAGCCCATTCCATGGATTGCCTTCTACTTAAGGCATTAATGAATGCCAACATATACTAACCGAGTCAAAGTGACACAGAGTACTTTTTCATGTTGTCTAACTGGGATTTAGCCCCCAGGAATTTGTTGAACCGCTTTTTGGAAGCAAAAGAGAAAGCCTGGCGTTTGGATGGCTGAACGAGTTTTTTCTTGCTTAGTATAGGTGGCGTTTTTTTTTTTACCAATAAGTATTTAAGATGGGAAATAAAATTTACGGAAAACTTTGTAAACTATTTAAGAGACGTTTTTAAATGATCCGCAATGAAGGTTGTTATGCAAAATATTTTTTTTTTTATAGTTTGTGGTAAAATAGAACATAAAAAATATGGACACACAAACGTTTAAAAGAGTATAAAGTTTACAAAATATTGCAATGAAATATTTTATGAAATAGGCTTTGAACAGTAATAATTATTAAGCTTATCATATTAGAGAGAACATCATTCAGTATGCAATGTTCTAAATGTAAATTTATTAATTTAATAAAATATTCTTTTACTCAAGCTTTAATGGCATGTCCAAGTTTTAATGACAAAACACATTTTGTCAAAATGAAATTTCCTATGAAGATTTGAATATATTCAAGAACCAATGAATACATTTAGGAAAAGTTATATGCATTTTACCACGAATCCTCTTAATCTGACAAAATACGTTTTGAACGTTTGGCTCCTCAACTGCAAAGATCAATTGTGTTCGTTATATTAGATTTATTTGTATTCGTACGCAATCGCTACGACTTCGTCTTTTTTGAGCTAATATCACTCCACAGTTTGTTGGACTAGAAAGGAAAATATGCTGCAAATGGTCGGGGCGATCTCGATTTGGTTCGCTTCTTTTGCCCGAGACCTATCGAAGATTACGTTGTCTCGGTTTCTCCTTCGCCGGGATTAGGATATTGTGACGTCACAACCCCTTCGCGCGCTTTTAGTCTGATTTCGCGCACTTTAAAAAAGACCAACTTTGAAGTCATATACGAAAAAAAATATGAATCAGAAAGTGAAAATTTTGCGATGGATGATTATTTTTCGGTTGCCGAATTGAATAAAAAAAACTTTAAAAAATGTGAGAATTATCCATTTCCCACGTTTTTTGTGTTACGATGAAATGTATCTTTTCATCCTTTTAGAAACATGCCAGCTTGTTTCATCGATACGGTATTCGCTTTTAAACAGTGCTAAAGAAACGATTTGAGTTAAGTAACATAACACGCGCGGATCAAATGTACTGTCAAACGAATCAGTCGATCTGGTTTTCACTTTAATCAGATTTACCTTTAATAGACTGGCCTTACCTGGAATTGATCTATTGCAGATACGTTTAGTGAATAAGTAAATATGTCTCTCTTTTTTATGTATCACAGTCAAATTGTACTAATTTAAGGTGCATTAATTTCTAGAAAATAAATTCAAATAAATCTAGAGCAGAAAACACACATTGTTATCCAGGTATTTATATATAGATGTAAAAAGTAGCAAACTAATAACACTAAATTTGTTGTATCGTTTAAACTTTAAATCAATTTTAACTCCAATATGATAATTTTACTCCTATATGACCCCTTCCAAATATGATATCAGATTGAAATTTGAAATAATTACGTAATTCTGATGACAATTTAGTATTTAGCTATAATATTAAGTAGTAGTTTATACTAAATAATAACTTCAGTTTCACATTAATAATTTAAGCAGTTGTGGCTTTTGAACACTTTTTATCATCACAATCTTCTGATCATATGCGCTACAGAATTGAATCTTCTAAGTAGATGGCTTTAGAGAGTATTACAAATTAAGAGTATGCATATTAGGGTGGGCTAATTTGGATTTTTATCTATTTTTTGTAATTTTCAATCGCGGTTTTTAACTATTATTTATTAAACAAATTTTCACAAATGTTTGGTAAGGATTAAATAATTATGTAGACAATTTGTAGTTTTGCATCACTGGCAATTTTTAAAAATTATTACCGAAATTTTTTAAAGTAACTCCAATTTTAATTTTTAATTATTTAAAAATAAAAGATTTTTGAAAGGTAAAGGTGAACGTTTGGATACTAATAAAAATTAAACGACATATTTTAGAATATTTATATACCTGAAAACTTAAATTTTCACGCAATTTCAAGATAAATTCGCGAAAACAATTTTCACAAACAATTTTTATAATAACATGTAATATGGGCTATTTTTAGAGAAGGTTGTATAAGTGTAAGGTAAGGTTGTATAGGGTATGAATATTGAAGAACATTTATGAAACTTTTTACGGTTTTTAAATACCCCAGGAAGTCACCTTTTCGTGATATTTCAAGAATTTTTCGTGAGAGCAATTTTCACAAGAAAATTTTCCATAAATGGCTTTAATTTGGGTATTTTGAACTTTTCTAGGTCAAAGCACCGCGGCTAGAAATTATTTAAATGTCATGGAATTTGTTGTGCTTTATTTACGCACTATTGTGAAAGCGATTTTGAAAAAATGTTTTTTCGGCCTACCCTAATTTAGATATTTATAACTAGCGTAAATACTCAGTTCAGTTTTTAAATATGTTTTCTTTATCATGATTTTACGAAACAACAACAGGGATATCAATTACAAACAGATAAACAAAAATAAAAGAAGGCGTTGCATTGCAATCAAGAATTCTAAATTATTTCGAGGCACATTTTCTTTCAGAATAATTTTAATTAACTTTGGTAGTAACATTAATAATAAACCTGAATCGTACACTATACGAAAAATTTCCTTTAAACTACATTGCACACGTTAATTAAGTTTCTTCATGTTAAGAAATAAGGAGACTTAACTATTCGAATTCTTTTTATTACTTTGTTAAGAATTATATATTCATGAAATAAAAGTGCAATAAATAATAAGAAGCGTCAAAGCGCTAAATATATTTTATTCATTGAATATATTTCGAAAAATATTTGCATTATGCACTAGTTCATTTTTATAATACGGTTAAATAGATTTATCAAAAATATGATTATTAATTGAATTTACGTTAAAAGAAGAATGTGGAATGTAAACAAAGAATGCGGAATTTTTTATTTAGTTTGAGAAGAATACATATATGGAAATATATTTTAATGAAATGCATATATTTATAATAATAAGCTGAAAAGAATTGCATTATCAAATATGTATCTTTTTCATGTAATTACTCTTTTTTTTTTACTCGTTGTAATAGTAAAATTAGAATTCAAAGAAATGTTTTCGCACTGTTCTTATTTTGAATTCAAATATTTTTATTAATTCATTTTATTACTATTTCTTAGATATGTGCTTAATTTTTTTTTTCATGCTTTTTTCCAGTTGGGCATGCATTTTTTTTTTTTTTTTTTTTTTTTTGTAGAATAAAATATCTTTAGTATATTTTTCGGTTCTACTGCTGTTTTCGCTTAATATTATTATTTTAAAAAAAATGTTATTCAAGTTAAAGGATTTTTAATATAAAATCTAAAAAATAGTTACTAATGGCTATTTTAAATAACGGTAACTAAGCATTTTTGTCACAGTGCATAAAACTAATGCAAACATACTTGAATCATCTGATTACGAAGTCAAGATTTTTTAATGCAGTTAACAGCACTGCATTTGAAATGCAGTCATGAAACCATTTTTAAATAATTTGATAAATTTACAAAAAGGTCTACAGAGTGAAGATCCCATTTAAAACAATAATGATATATCATATATATTTTTAAATAATACCCACTTCAAAATTGCCCTTTTCTCTTTTCTGACATTTTTTTTAAATTTAAATACTTAAGATTTATCATAAGAAAAAGAAGGGAACAGATATTCTCTCTAGGAAAGCAGACATAAGTATAAATATGTACCTTGATATATAAAAGGCCACTGATTTCGTATTATACCCAACAATTACTTGGAAATAATGAAAGTTATAAGTTAACATATATAATAGAAAAAAAAGACCAATGTACCAAGTTACTTACCTTCCGAGTAAGTACATTTTCAAAAAGGTCAACTCCAATAGCGTACTTTGAAAATAACAAGTATATGATGAGCATAACCTGCAATCGAGATATTTTGATTATTGGCCCTGTATGTGAAATTATGACTAAAAAATTTCCCCTAAGTAATATTTCTATATCTTGATTGAAAATACCAAGATATAGAAATATTACTTAGGGGAATTTTTTGAGTCATAATTACTTTTAAAAAAAATAAATAATATTTTTTTAAAAAAAATAATTAATTTTTAGAATTGTATAGATAAAATTTATATTCCACTGATAATAATTTAACTATATTTTTAGACATTTCTTTAGTTTCATGCTTTATATAAAAATAGTTCATGGTTTTAACCTATCAATTATGGACAAGTTTCTCAAGTCTTTCCTGTTCTATATTCTATGAATCTTGTTCGAAGCTGACGCGCTGATCAATCCGCTTAGTGGCACTGTCAACGGATGTTTTTTTCACTAATCCATCTTCTATTTTATGTTCCCGAACAATATGTTCCATCAGATAAAGCAGAATGTTCTTCTTCTCTCTTCACAATAAACTGCTTTGGACATTTTTTATTTGAGAGTTTCAGAATCTTATTAATTCCCGAATCTGTTTCAATTCTTTGATTTACGGGAAATCGTAATTCACAGTGCAATAAACATGGCGCTTAAATCATATAGGGAATGTACTGTCGACACGCATGTACGACTTTGCTTTTGAGGGTTTTTTTTTGTTGTTCTTTTGACAAATGAATAATTTTTATATCTTGTTCGAAGTTTCAAAATGCTTCTGTTGTGTGAGGGTGGATTTGTTTCTTTACTTTTGCCCGTTTGAAAAGTAGACCATTCGAAACCCGCTTATTTTAGCCATTTCTTGAAATGTCTTTATTTTTGGAATTCGATCCCATTTTAGAAGAGAAACAAAGAAAGCGTGGATGTTAAGTTAAAAACATACTCCAACTCTCCAAAAAAGAGGTTTAGTGCCAATTTTTTCTTAAAAATAAGCCAAATGTTAATTTAAATTAAACCTTTTTTTTGCCTTTGTATAGTATTTATTAGTAAAATAGTCAGTCTAAAATATAATATGTTTAAAGATAAAACAATATACAATGTTAAAAATTATTACGACCTTGCTCCAAATTTTGGTACCCATTTAGCTGCAGTCAATATTTGGTGTTTAGTTTCACCATTTTACTGTGCTACTCATAACGGTGTACCATATATTGGTGCAAAACAGAGGTCTGCAGCAAATTACACCTTATTATGGTGGAATCTAGGTTGAACCAAAAATCTTTTATCGGAAAAAGGCAGAGGTTTCACCGGTAGTTGGTTCAACCTCTTTAACTGCAACCGAAATTTTCGATGTCGCTACATCAACAAGCCGAAGAATCCCCTTAAAAAAAGGCAACGACGAACAAGCGCCTCCGTGGCTCAGTGGATAAATGCGTTCAGCTGTGAATCAGACGATTCCTGGTTCGAGTCCGATCGGTGGACTTGACAAAAGAAAAGTAAAAAAAAAAATGTAATCTAGGGTTGCCAGCTTCGATACAAAAAAACTAATACTAAAAAACTAAGAAAACTCGAATTTTGATAATGTTATGCAACGTTATGAGTTTTTGTGCAACGCTTCACAATTGTATCCGTGGTAGCAAAGTAAAAGGGTGAAACTAAGCAGCAAATGTTGGTTGCGGCTACATGGGTACCAAATTATGTGTAAGGTCGTAATAATTTTTAACAGTGTAGCGACAGTGAATATTTCTCTTGCAGTTAAAGAGGTTGAACCAATTATCGTTGAAATTACCGCTTATTTTCGGTTAAAATTTTTTGACTCAACCTTGATTACACCATAATATGGTGTAACTTGTTGGGTACCTCTGTTTTGCAGTAATATATGGTGCAACGTTGAACTGAAATTTTTAACAGTGTACAACCGCAGATATTTGAGCAGTTAATTTGGAAAGTTAATGTAAAGATAATTTTTAAAGAGAAAAATGTATTTAGTTGGATTTGAGGATATATAGTAACTAAACGGATATGGATAACTAATGCGGATATATAGTAACTTAAGTTTAGCTCTTATATCTCAATATCTCCACTCACTATTAGAAAAAGAATGAAGTTTTGAACTAGAAATGTAAAAGCCTGCTGCCCTTCTGTTCAACATCAAATCTCCTGTTTAGATATCTACACGGAATACTAAAACCTTTTTTTTCTCTTTTTTTGTGACCCATTTGTAGCATATAATGAAACAACGCTATCAGTGAGCAACGTATAGCTCTCAACGTACAAAAGCATCTGGAAATGCCTGCAGCATTAGCATTGGGACGGACCGCATTTGAAGTGTGACATTCTTTGCAGTAGCCTGAAAGGGATCGAAATGTTGAATGGTAATCTCCAAAATGGGTAGCAGTCGATATGTCCGTATATAAACGAATTCCGCTTCGCCCCTGGTGATTCGTGCATGCCCAAGTCTCTATAGTCAATTTTCAGTGTACGAAAATAGCTTGAATATCTGTTTAGATTTGGTGGGACATAAAGAGAAAATATTTTTCTCCACTCCTTTTTTTGACATAGAGTGGGATTTTTCGCGCGCTGGAATACTTTTTTTTATCCTATTTCGATACAGATGGAATTTGGAATGGTGGTTTTTTCAAGAAGCGAGATATCAAGCATAATAAAAGAACGAACCGAATGAATTATTTTTGGAACAATTAAACAAAAGTTTATAAAACAAAAATTTCAAAGTAATATTACTTTAAGATTTTTTATCTTTATCTTGCGGTTTTGTGAAATCGTAAAAATGTCGTGATGTCCTTCTGTTTTATGTAAATTCAAAAGTGGATGTATTGGCATTTTATAAGGAAGAAGAGATTAACTCTCAATTGCTGGAATTTTATGGTTCAATGATATAACATTTAATAAGGTAAGGTGGGGTAAAATTGGTAATAAAAGTACCAATTTTTCCTTCAAATGTAGTTTTCAGATTTTATTATGAAGAGTTATTATTATGAAATTTGTTTTGGTGTATTTATGCAATGAGTTCTTTGGCATCATCTTTAAATATGTTTAATTTTTTTTTAAATAATATGTATGATAAATATGTTTACATTTTTAGTTTTTTTTTTATCCTTTTTTAAGCCAGGTCGGGAAAAAAAGGGTAGTCAGTGGAAATCATGGCAATTTTTTTGTAAAAAGGTGTTATTAAAGAAGTTTTTAGTCAAATTAGTAATTTTAATAAAATAGAATAAATAACAGCCATCAACTGTTAAAAACTCAGTATATTTTATGATTAAGGTACAGTCTTTTTACAAAAATAAGTTAAATAATATGACTTTTCTAGTTTTATCAAAAGTTTTTTTTATAAACTCAAACAAATAGACTGTTGGATTTGAATTAAATTAGCAAAATACTTAATTTTGTACAGAAATTTAATTTTGTATTTGTTAAAATAAATAAAAACTTATACAATACGAAGAATTATTAGGGTATTATTATTATAAGAAAATAAGTAAAGGAAATTTAAATAATTTATTTTTTATTTTCTCACATAGGTTCCTATTTTTGATTGAAGGCCACGAATTTTGTCATATTTTACTCTTTTTGCTGCTCCTTTTCTTTCATGGTCAAATAATTTTCTAAAGGGATTTGCTGTTCTTTTTTTGGGGTAGGAGTGGTTGGATTATTTTTTCTCTTTTTGACTTATTTTGTTTTTCTTTCAAAGCATTTCTTACAGGTGTGTCTGTAAGAATAGCAGTTTGTTTGCTTTTACTACCTTTTTTACTTATTTTTTATATACCCTGCTTTTTCAAATGAACTCACTCACACTTTTACACCTTCGTCATATTTTCGGTATCACTGAACCTCCTATTTTTGAGATGAATAATTAATGTAATTGCTAAAAATTACAAATAAAGATTTTTTAAATTAAATTATTTTTAAATCCACAATGGGTGGCGCCACTTTATAAAGTAGACATACATAAAACTTTCTAGACAATTTTTTTATTTTAAAAAAAGTTACCAACCATTTAATCCGAAACTGCTCCAATTAATAGAGTATTGAACAAGTGAATACAAAATCGAATTTGATCTAATTTTTCCCACCCAAATCAATCCATATAATAAAATATATTAATTATCCCCCCCCCCCCATTGATAACCGTGACAATAACTTCCACACTGTGGTTTCAGCCCAACGACCGTTGACTGACAGTTCCATTTCATTCGACCGTAACTCTCCCATCAACAATTGATTTTCCCAGCTCCAGTTTGAGGAGCGGGCGTAACAGCATCTAAAGTTTGGACGAATGACATGAAACGAGCGATAGAGAAGGGAAGACTTTATGACACCCTTATCACTCATGCCGTTTGAGTCCGTGTGACATTGATTTTTCCACAGCCCTACTGCAAATACATCGTACAGGCTCCGTGGAGGTATTTTTCGATTATGGCCCTAACATTTTTTGATTCCGTCTGATGCTTTTCGAAATAAAAAAAAGTCCCTTGTACCTGTCTTTTCTTCCGGACGATATTGATCTGCTTCTATTCCAGACGAGGTATTGTGGGCGGATCGTCTTGGATCCTTCGGGCGATTCTTCGCGAGTAGAACGGCTTTCCGTGTGGATATGGATAGTCAAATGCTTCTCAGTTAGGGGGGGCATTACATGAGCAAAAATACTCGAGTCACTTTCCGTTTCTCATCAGAACGCTTCCTTTTAGTCTCTTAACACCCCGTGAGGTAAAATTTGTCTTTTAGGATATAAAGATGATCCCACTTCTAGATTTCTTTAATTTTCTATGTGTTGAACCAACAAATCGTCAAACAAAAAGTATTCCTGTTAGCAGCAATATTCATTGAGATGAGCACTAGATATAAATTGAGAGTAACTAATAAATCAATCAGTTTGTCATCAGATATAACGTTAGCATAACATTACAATTTAAGTGTGTAATTAGAAATCAGAATATTGACTCCGGCCGCCAATTGGCAAAAACAAACAAACAAAAAAACTCTAAATACGATAAATTATTTCCATTGGGAAAAATGCAATATTTTGTTCTTTGGTATATTATTGCATCACCAGTGTTAAAATTAATGAATGTGAAGTTTACTACATGTCACTGAGGGGTTAAATTTTATATAAAAAAAATATGCAACTTTTAAAATAATAGAAGTTTTCAACACCAATTGGCATTGAAGCAACATCACCAACTGTTTTACTTTTATGTTTGCAGAATATATTATTTTATTGACATTATATTACAAGACTAATATTCGTAAAGACTTTTTTAATAATTGATTTTTAGGAATTTTTATATATATTTTTTTTTTACAAAACATCAGCTTAATTTGTAGTAGGAATAGCATGTAAAGTCGTGAACATGAAAATACAAGAATACTGGGATTAAGTATATCGAAAACTACACTACTCTATGTAATTGAATAAATTTAGATTTTATTTATTTTTCACAGTGCACAGAGAGTGACATATGTTACTCTCTGTGCACTGTGAAAACAAATTGAACACGAGCAACGCCGGGCCATATTGCTAGTATTTAATAAAATACAATTTGATGTTTATTCATAGTGCAAATAGTCATACATATTATAAATAAGATATGAAAACAATCTTGAACAATTTTCAGAAATATCCCAAACTTTTCAATTTTCGTACAATACATCCCTGTATTTGAATCTACCTTATATCTTTACACTTGAAATTTTGACCCAAGCCATTCTTTAGCATCAAAATTCAGATACGATAAATACCTCGAAATAATGGATAGTTTCTGTGCTAAAGATGTTTTCAATGAAACTCTTCAAAAGCCACTCGATATTTTTAACTCATTACTATATGCTTCAATCTATCGTTTTAAATTGTTTCCCAGTTCTAATTAAGGAGTCTCGAAACACAAAGTATGGATTTTTCTTCAGAATCAGATACTTTATTCCAGTTACACGTGAGAACGCCTCCTACTACATCTTCGCTAATGACAACACCCTCCAGTGAGAATACTTTTCCCACATTCCTTGCATCCCTTTCATAAGAACTCAGAGAAGATTTTTGAAATCTTTCTTTGATGCATTCTTCGAAAAGTCCAACAAAATAATATTTGGGGCTTTTCATTTAAAGAAAGGATACCACTCGAAATGATTTTTATATTCACGCTGCAACTGATTCATTGTAAAAAAAAACGGAATTGGCTCCTTTCTTTTGTTCTGTTTCCAGAATGGAAGCAAAAAAGAAACATTTGTTGTCTTTGGATGAGAAACAGATGTTTTTTTATGGAAAAGTACGAAAAACTGGATGAAAAATGTGATGGATTAATAGTTATTCAGAATTTTTGTAATATCAACCGCTGTCGCTTTTGTGAGGAGAAGACACAATTCTGTTTTTTAATGATGAAGAAACCATTAATCATGAGGTTCTTTCAAACAGTATCACTTTTCATGGTAATGATGGGGGCTAGTTAGAATCTGCTTCGGGTGAGACTGTTTTCAAAGGATTTAGTCTTTCAAAGCAGAAGGGGAACGAGCTTCTTCATTGAAGCCCAGGTTAAATAAGGGGATTTGGCGGAATATAACTAAAGAGTAGTCATAGAATTTAAGTAGTAGGTGTTATGTGATGAGATGCATAAGATAATTATGTGAAGAAAACTAAATATGAATTTTTCAGCGTATCCCACGCAGCGTAAATAAATTAAAATATTAGCGCTTAATTTAAGAAACACGCTGAAAAATGAATCCATTTTACATCGAGTAAGGTATGTTCCATAGTACAATTTTTTTCACGAAATGGGGAATTTTCCTAGTTTATGAAAAACGAGTCACCTCTGTACGCCCAAGCGTCCATCTATATAAATAGCTTTTCCTAAAAGACGCTGGTATATGCGAATTCGCTTTTGAAAACTCCCCTCTCCCGTTAGCAATGCCATCCTCGAAGGCTTTAAAAGCTATCAATTGAAAAATCAAGAAAGCGTTCCGTGGATCGGCGTTCAATTTCCTCTTGACCCTTTCCTGTCAGTCAACGGATTGAGAGGATTGATCGCTGATTTCATCGAAATTAACTTCTCACCTCTGCTTCTCATTTGGACTCGATTCGCTAACTCGGTGCTAAAACAATTACGAAACAGATTTCAAAATATGGAATTATTTTGTATTGGGTTGTATTTAATGGTTTTATTTAGGTTTTGTATAGACAGTGGCTCCATCTATTGCTCATTTACTATGATTTCAATATAGAAGGACTTGAAAAACTAACTTGTATATGCGATGCAAAATTCTTACTACTGAATAATGGGTGTGTTTGAAGATAATCGAAGGAAAAATTTCATATCTATTATCAAGCTTTCGAGCATGATATAACATGTTACACATGGAATTATGTATTGAGGGAGGTGTTACGAATAGCATCTGTAAACCGGAATAGTTTAATAACTACTGTCAATCTAACTCAAACAAATCTAATACTTTCTGTTGGGAAATATTTGTTCTATTATTTACCAGGGAACAAGTTTTCTTAAAAATATTGTCCTTCAAAATGATATTTGTTTTAATACTACAGAAAATAAAAAAATCTAAATTTTAAATTTTAATAGTAATAATGAGACATTGAGCTTAAATGTTCAACATATAAACGAAAATATTTTTTAATTATAAAAGTTTATACTCGAAATACAAAAGTATAACGAGAGATTTTTCTGTCCAATTTCGGTTTTAAAAACTAAATAACAGCTAAATCTCATCATTTCATGGATCTGAAAAGGTATTATTTTTTATTATGAACAATCATATATAGAAATAATACAAGTAGTTTTGCTTGGTTGACTTATTTCAGTTAACTTTAAAGTTTTTTCTTTCTTATATAATGAATAAAATAATTTTAAAATATTCCATAATGTACGTAATGCTCAATCGTAGGATTTATTTGAACACTATTTAGGTTTGTAGTGAAAAGAAATATTGAATACTTTAAGGGAAACTTTGTGAATTTCAAGCTTTTAAAATATAAGTTCAAATGCATTAGTCAAAAAAAAATATTAATGTATTGATTACTTTAAAAAAGCGCATTTGATGTAACAAATTATCGAAGTTCTTATCAGCAATCTTCTGTGATTTCTAAAGCATTAGAATTTCAGCTATATTATTTCTGAAGACATAAATACTAGTAAAATAAGATAAATTCAATTTGCAAAAACTTGTATAATAAGTAATTTTCAAAAGTGGTCTTTTGCTTGCAAGGTTAACCCATTGAAATGTTGATGGTAATGGGTTTGTTTGACTATTCATGCTTTTCTTAGTATTTTTCATTAATGAGATGGACGTAATCATTTCTAATCTGCACTTCAATTGGAGTTCGTTGCTTTCTTCTATCTTTATATGTTGAACAGTTCTCGGATATTTGTTTCTTGTAGAGTTAGAGTTGTGACAAAAATCTCCTACACTTACAGTAATGGATATTATAAATATTGATTGGACTGAAAACATTGAAACATCAATAAAAACTAAAATAAGCGATGCAACACCTTGAATGAGGAGAGTTATTTGACTATATTTACGTATATGTACAAAATTAAATGCTCTAAGCGGTCATACCGTATGTCTACTAAGGCAAAAAAAAGTCGGACGGATTTAGAAAAAAAAAAGATAGTAATGAAAATACCAAACTTTCTTTGTAACTCTTATATGAATTTGTGAATAAATAAACTAAATAAAACTTTGTATTCGGGTTAGTTTGCTTTGGATGTTATTTTTATAATGAAATAAGAATTCATTTTTGTTGGCACCAAACATTTTGTTTTTCCATAAAATGGTTTAAAACGTATCTTTAAATATATATCTATATAAGTATTACAATGTCAACGGTGAATGCAAAAAAATCATAATAAAATATTTTATAGTCCATAGAGTTTCACTTAACCATAAATTGAAAACTCTTTGGAATGACTTAATTCGTTTTCTTGTCAAACATTCAGGGGTCCGGTGGCCAAGTGGTAAAGTATCCGACTAGTAATCGGAGGATTGCGAATGTCTAGGTGGACAAGTTGTAGCGATCTCGTGAGTGGAGGGTTGCCAGATTCGTTACTAAAAAAGTCATCTAAAAATATAAACAATTTTCACCGGCGTGAATGAGGGACTGGTGTACGTTAAATCTGATCATGGTCTAATGTCCTGACGCCTATTGAGGTTCCATTGAGTGCCAGCTCAGATGTTGTCCCCGGCATCTGACCATGGTTCAAAACTACGAGGCAGTATTCCCGGTCTTTCCTTCGTGATAGACCCCTAATAGCCTATTCTGAAGCTCTAGTGCGACGTTATTCCAACCAACTAATTTGTCAAACGCACAAAAAGTTGACTAGTCAAATCGCACTGTTATTTACAATTTTCAGATACAATCAACAAAATGGATTCACCGTTTAATCCAGTATTAAAAGTTACCAGTTCCGGAGGTATTTTCTCCCGGAACTATCGAGATAAGCAAATCCGTAAATTTTCCGAAAATTGCTCCCTGAGGTATTCGAGAGTCAGAGATCTTAATTTCAAATGTGTATACATTTGAAAGTTATCCATCTTCCCGATGGTAAAGTTCCTTTGAGGATAGTCACATTTCATTGAGGCCAAGATAAATGAGGACATTTGAATGCATTTGGATAGGTTATGACCATTTGAATGAGTTTGCATCTTTTAGTGTATGTTAGGTAAGAGTTCTCTGCATTTTGTGCCTGCTATTTATATATAGTGATTTTCTGCGTTTTATTCTTTGACACTGATTTAAAAATTGGCCAGAAAAGTTTGTATTTGTAAGAAGTTTTTGCGTATATGACTTGTTGCTTTATTGAAATCTGTAGATTTGATCATTATAGTAAAGAAAGAGATCGGACGCATTCGAAAATTCATATAGGAAACTTTGTACAATGTCTAAAACTGTCAAATTATTCATTAACATCTTTCAATAATATTTTGGCATGAAACATGATTCTATGCAGTTTATATACTGTACAAAAATTCGTTGATTTTGTTTCTCAAGCTTTCGATAGCTTTTCAATTCTCGCTAAGTGGCCAAATCAGTTGGCAAGTCTTCACATAGGGTCTATCACCAATTTTTATTTTCAGGTTATGGGACAATATGTTTGGTCATAACTTCATAATAATATATCGAATTTACTTCAAATGAAAAAATTTCACTAAAAGAGAAAGTAATCCCTTTATACTAACTTCCCATTTAACCATAGATTCCCTATCTAAATTTGTTTATTCAGTCGCCTTTTCATGAGTATGGCATTTAAAATTATAAACACTTTCTCTGATATTTAAAATTCTAAAGAATATTTTCCTATAATATTTCGAGTACTCCTTCAGACCTTTAAAAATTCTACCTATCCAAAGTTTTAAAATAAAGTTGACGAACTTCAAATTAATCTATCTCTTGAGGAGCAAAACTGGAAACCCTTCAAAGAAAATACCAAAGTGATTCTTCAATAACCACTAGATGGAAATGCGATTAAAGTCTTGAATATGAACTCGTGTAGGATAATAACTTAACGAGTTCTGGTATAATTTGTTCCTCGAAACACAATTTTCTAATCCTTTCTAATGATGCTGCTTCAGCCTATTTACAGTGTGATCGGTAACAAGATTGCGTTGCGAAAACACACAGAGAAGGGCTTTCCACTTAATCCGCTTTATAATTAATATTCTCGGTTGGTATTTCTCGGGCGGAGAGAATTAAGGACTGCATATCACCTATTTGAATTTTAATAATTATTTTAAACCGACGAAATAGGGTTATTTTGAGAAAGTGAAGAAAGGCTCTTTTAGGAAAAGGACGTGCAGTCGTAGAAAACCAATTTCGTATATACAAGTCACCAACTACTCATGAAATATTTCTCGGAGGGGAAATTTTTAAAATAACTACATTTCATCTAATGTTTACCTTAAAGGACTTGAGCTTACGAATACATGTTTAAATTTGAATTCTATTTTTAGAAACTAGGTTTAAGCAAGCAAAATAAGTTTAATTAAAGAAGGTCTTATCTTTGAAATATTGAAACAATAAGTCATAAAGGTACTTTTGTCACATATTATTGTTTCCTTGAAGGTTACTTCTTTCATGAAAAACAAAAAAACAACCTCTAATTCCCACTTTTCCTTTTAATTCAAATAATACAAAAAAAATCAGGATAGTTAGGACTCGTATCATTTAAATAATCGTAAATTTTGAAAAACGATTACGATTTGTTAAAAAGAGAATAGTCGCTTTTTATCGTGTGAAGTTATTTTAATTCAGATTTTGGTTATTTTTGTGCTAAAAGGAAGTCAGTTTTATATATATCAGCTGACTTTTTAAACTGTGTCCTCTTGCTTCTTTCATGGTTTCGAGTTTTTATACTTGTATTTAATAAAACAAAAATTATATGAACTGTCTAAAGTTAACCAACAACAAAAAGCCCCTTCATTTAAAGAGTACAAATTATAATCAGAATAAATTAATAAAGTTAAGCATAACAAAATTAGAAAAGCATTGAACACAATTTTAAATAGTGTGCATTTTTTTTTTTTTACAACGAATTGTTCAAAGTTTCGGCATGCAAGCATATTTATGTAGTGAAGTCTACTAAAAAGAGTTTCAAAAACATTTGATAAGATTACATTCCATTGAACAAAACAAGAAACCAGACACCTTTCATAAAGTAAGTGTGGAGAGTAAATATAATTGAATCTCCAATTCTTTTTCAAACAAAAAGCGAATTCTTTCGAAAGTTTTGAGAGTACTAGAGATCGATTGTTTTTCTTTTTTTTTAACTTTCCAATTTGTTCCCTAATCATTTTCTCTCATCACCAATTAGGCAAATAATAAAAATTCTATCGAGGCCCCCGTTGAAATGTGCTATTGAGAAATGACAAAAGAAAGCCGAAAACCATTTGAGCATTATCATTTGATGACATTCTGCTCCCCGAAATATCCAGACTTATTGGGAGTACTTAAATTTTTGCCATAAGCAGTGGAGTCTGCTTTGCCTCCATTATTTCACCCTTATACATTCAAATAGCCATTTTACTTCAGGGGGCGTTTGCGATTTGAACTTATGAAGGAAATGCAAATTGCATCCTTTTCATTTATTTTACGCAATTTGAATGACAACTGGGAAACAATAAAATAGACGCATAAATTTGAAACTAATTTTCAACAATCTAAAGGTGCATCCTAATGATTTGATCAGTCGCTTCAAATTCTTTGTTAAATGACATGTCATTTTAATAGAACGGAACCTGCACATGCGAATTTTGAATAAATTCGCTAACATTATGCGTATGGAAATATTTCCTGCTACTCGGAGGCAAATTCAATTACATCCAAATATAGTCGATAATGTCTGGAAGACTTTTTATTTATCAAATGGAACTTTAGAAAAAAAATATTTTCCATTACAGAAATTTCGTTTAGAAATGTATTTCCTCTTTTAGAAAAATTGAAAGTTTGATGTGATCCTTTAAATAAATATTTATTGCATTTAATTAGTATAGACATTCAAAGTTTAATCCTTTTCGTTCGAAATTAATTTCCAAGTACTATATTAAAAATATAAATACCTCGTTGAGGTATTCAGAACTATTTTATTGCACTCGATTCTAAAAATCAGACAAATGTATTTTTTATTTAATGTTGGAGGAAGTTTTATTTCGTTATTCTTCGATTATTTATTGTACTATTGCTTACGTTAAAATGTATTTAGCCTTGCAGTACATTCTAATTAACAACTTTTTTAATAACTTAAAAACACATTTTCTGTCTGTATTGTGGAATTAAGGGTTATTGACTTGTTAATAGCAGTTCTCCAATTTTCACAATTCTACCATCCGAAGTAAGATCTAAGCTCCTTATTTTTAACAATTGATCATTAAGATTATGTTCTATGGCTCTTGTTGATGAGTTTACATTAAGTCGTTGATAAGGTATTTGAGTAAAAGTACACATTCTGAAAAAATAATTGGTTTCAGAATAAGATGCGCTATAAACCCATTTGTACTCACTTCATATTTGTTGTTGAAAATAGTAACGTTTTTAGCGACTTTTTCGAAATATTTGGCGATATATTAATACACATTTAAATATATTTACAAATAAGAGTTACAAATTATTACAAATGGGATATGATATTTCAAAACCATTGCATAACACTAATAAGTGCTGTGTCAAACAATCTTGCGATAATAATTTGATAACCTATGATAAAGCTTATATTTAAACAAACAGTCTTGCGTTTTTGAAAAAATAAACTAATATTTTATGTTAAGTTATCTCGGGTGTAGGAACTGTTAAACTTATAAATGACAAATACAACTTCTACTCAAATATTAGGTAGTAAGATATAGTTTTTCAATAAAAGTTAAACTGTTACAAATAGCACCTAATAGAATTCTTACAGATGTAAATGAATTGTAGAACACACACAGATTGAAAAGGTGTATATTTGAGTGGCGATATCACATATAATTAAGAATCCTGTTCCACCAATTTATGCACCAATTTATGCACCTGTTTATGCCTCTTTGCATGTTTATGTTTTTTCATTTATCTCGCCTTTGAACGGATGTTAAGAGAATTTCCACTAGTGGGCAGCTTCGAAGTCATCTTAAAAAGCATACTTTTTGCTTTGTTCAGAGATTTCAGTGGTAAATAAAATAAAATTCGTCAAATTAGATTTTAGTCTTAATGGAGGCGCTTGCTAAAACTAGCAACATTTTAAAATATTTATACGTATAATAGCATACAAACAATCACCTACGTTGTCTAAGGTAGATACAGTGTAAAAAAATATACTTAAAAATGAGTACATGAACCTTCTCGTTTTTTTTTTAAATATAAGCACATATTAATGAGCGATGACGTATTCAAATGTCAGTAACCGTACTTACTCAAAAATATGCCCGTTTTGATCTATTCATTTTAGGCATTATAGATTACGATATCAGACATGTGTAATAAACGTACATTTATAATTCTAAAATATGTCGTGCAAATATTCTGAAGAATAAAAGTTATGACTTAAAGAACTCTATCTTATCCCAGCAAAAAAAGGCAGCATAAAACCTGCATAAAAATTTGGAAATCAAAGGATTTATGCAGGAAAATTGCAGTTTTTTTTTTTTTTTTTTTAAGATCTATAAAATTAAAGGTTTTTGTTTCAATATCCTTCATAAAAACTGTAAAAAACCTTCATAAAAACCTGCAAAAAAGCTTCAATTTTTTATCATGAAGGGAAAATGCAGATATTTTAAAGATTTTTTGCAGGAAAATTAAAAACTTAAAATAAACTGCAGTTTTTTGTTTCAATATCCTTTATGAAACCTTCAAAAAATCTTCAATTTGACAATTTTGATGAAGATTTTATGCTGACTTTTTTTGCTGGGATGGTGAAGGCATAGATATGCGTGCTTCGCCTCATTGTTTCGTGTTGAGTTTTTAGCAGATGAAATGCAGATTTGCGACTCGTGTCTCAATAATGGCGTTCGCTTAGGAAACTATTCTATCTATTTGAAATTGTGTGTAATGAAATATGCGACTGGTATATGAAGTGACTACCACACAAGTGCATTGAAGCAAGGATATTTCGAAACACCCGGCTCCTTCGCAGACTGGAAGTGTGACTCAAAGCTAGCAAAAGAACTTGTCGTTGCAATTGAAAGAAACACTTAGAAGATCGTCATTCATCGCCCTTCAGAAATCCTTTACAAGTAAGTTTGAAATCATTCGAAACATGCACTTTTATTTTCTTTGATTTCATTCATTTGCTTAATTTCTTTTCGAATGTATTCATTTCTTCCCATCACCCAATTTTAAAATAACTTATTTAAAAAAAATGAGGTAAATATAATTTAAAATCAGAAATCGAGTTGAAATTTTATATTATTGTTCCAAATTTAGAATATTATATACATTGTACATGTCATTTCTAAAATAAGATTTCTTAAATTTGGTGATATAAAAAGGAATACATATTTCTTCAACGAAAAGAAACAAGTACATTTTTAATTATTTAAAACAATGAAATAAATGCATTTTTTACATTAAAATTATAAATTTATTTATTAAATTATAAATTTGTAAACGAAGAATGTTATATTTCAAATTTGGATGTACATACTAAAAATTGAGTACATACATTCAAATTCAAAAACGAATGTACTCACAATGGATTCCTGTATTTCACAATGGATTCTTGTATGTACTCAAAAATGAGTACATATAGCACATATATCATTTCGAATTTAAAACTAAATTTACTTAAAATTGATTCCTGCATCATGTACACAAAAATGAGCATATGTCTTTTTCAAATTTGAGACTAATGTAAACGGAGCTACGATAAGCATCGAATGCATTAAAAAATGAGTACATTTTACACATATTCAAGTACATGTTTTTAACAGTGAAACTGTTGAAAGGAAAGCCATGATCTTGAATACGAACCTCGCATATGTCAAGAATATATTCGAGTCTCTGCTGAGAGGGATGTTAGCCCGAAATTTAAAATGAAGTGATGGAAGTACTTACATGAACCAAGAAGTGGAACCAGATTATTAGGAAAAGTATTAAAAATACCGCATACTAACGAAAATATAGGATAGCACTGACGCATTTATGATGTATCGTTAAAATCTGCTAATAATTACACCATAATCAATTAAATAAGAGAACAGACATTCAATTAAGGGAGTAACATAACTAATTGTTCTCTTTTTGTTCAACGGGAAAGAGGCCTAAGAGGGTGTCCTATTAAGTAAATCCTGACATCTAGGGGTGTCTCTAAAAGAACATGCAGAAATCCCCCAATCCTGGGGTACAGTAAAGGAGATCCGATGTTATCACTTTCTGCACCACCTGGTAGAGAAGCACGGTGGTTAACGATGCAAACGATACGTTAACACCTGGTTTGGTAAAGTGTCGTAATTTAAAAACAGACACCACAACCTGGCAATCATTACCTAATTTGGGCGAGTTGCGAGTTCGTCTAGGGAGTTTCAAATCATCTTTTCTGTCCCGCTGATTGGGGGTCGTCTACTAAGTACATGATTTGTAAAGTTTGGCTATTATTTGAATTCCACTTCATCCATTGATAGACATATCGCATTTTTATGGAGCTTCCCTGCTATTTATTGGTCTGGTACAGTCAGGCATCAATGTCAAATGTTATTACAAACCAAACTAGGCTGATTTAGGAGTTCAATAATATAGTCACAATTATCTGATTGTGCACCTCTTCATAACTCGGTGGCATAGCAAGAACAATGCCAACGCAATCACCTGATTTAACTATTAATAGAGAAATGTAACAATCTCATATTTTATATGGACATACATAAACAACTGAAAACGAATACAAAATACATAATAAAAATAACAATTGTTCGCCGAGCAATATTTCTTTCATTTAGCAATATGAATAAGTAGTTGGATGAAAATATACGTGTCTTTTAATAATATTGAGAACTTAAATTACAACAATATAAATTTGGTGACTTACAACCATTTGGCAGACATCCCTCCCATGTTGATATAACAGGAAAATATTTTTTTAAAAATATTTGATTATCTTGACTGACATTCAATCTAAAGATACCATTCGTAATTAATAGTAATTATTTTTAAAACAACAAAATACTCTTTCTGATTGTAGGATTTAGTATATTCTGAATAAAAATAAATGGCCTAAATATGAACATACAGTTTTTAATTTTTAAAGATAACTTTCGCTCTTGTCTAAAATACCTATTGACACTCATTCGAAGCAAGTGTCTGTGCATGCCTTTTCCCCTTCCTTTGAACGTTCATGAGACGCTGACACCCATTTGGAGTTCTGGCCCCCCGCTTTGCCTGAGACGCTTTCGAGTCTTCCCCGTTCTTTGCCGCGCGGCTGAAGAGTGATTCGGATTGGCACGATCCTCTCCCTCGTGAACTTCTTTCTCTTGATTAAGATGCGCTTCGCTCTCATTACTCTCTCCTTCCCATTTTTCTGTCGTGTGTTTCTTTCTTTCTTTACTACCGTTTATTGGAGTGTGGACATTATTTAGGGGCTCAAACTGCTGTCGTTAAGGTAATAACTGCAGCAATTGTAAATTAGAGAAATAAGTGTTAGTTCATAAGTAAAGAAATTATTTGGATTCTTCAGCTCATATTCGTCATTTAAGGAATGCAAAGTGTTTGTTATAAAAATAAATTAAATCATAAATAAATCCGATGAAAATAATTTTAATTATGATTTTGAAGAATTTTCGTTTTGCGAGAAAAGTGATTTATTCTTAATTAGCAGTTTTAAATAGCACTTCCCTTGTAATTATAAGTATGCATTTTTTCAGTAGAGTATGTTGTAGAAAATAATTGCGGCAATATTTTAAGTTCTACTTATTAACATTTATCAGGAAATCTGTCAATAAGCCATCCCAAATACCCATTCTTTGTACGGGGTTAAATAAAACGATGCCCCGTAGAAATAAATAAGCTTATGTTCTGAATCATACAGGGTGGTCTCCAATTGTTAGACGATGATAATTGTTCGGCTGTTTATAACTATACATAATAAACGATTATTTTGGCTGCGCTTTAACTATGTTTGCTTCCACAAAAGCTCACTTGTTTAAAATATAAACAAAGTAGTTGGACAAAAATGTTACATTATACCATTATACAGTTTGCTGTAAAATACTCTTGCTGTACTTTTTAATCAATCACACGGGCAGTATTTTTACAGTTGGCAGTAAATTACTTTTGCTGTAGTTTTCATCACGTTTGCTGTAATTTTACAGTAGTTGTAAAATAATTTTGCTGTCCTTTTTAATCACACGAGTTGTATTTTTACAGTTTTCTGTAAATTAATTTTGCTGTAGTTTTTCATCAAATGTGCTGTAATTTTACAGTAGCTGTAAAATAATTTTGCTGTACTTTTTAATCGCACATGCTGTATTTTTACCGTTTGCAGTAAACTACTTTTGCTGTAGTTTTCCATCATGGGTGCTGTATTTTTACAGTTTGTTATAAAATAATTTGCTGTAATGTTCCCTTGCTTGTGCAGTGTTTTTACAGTACACTGTAAAAAATTTCCAGGGCACAGGGTGCTAGTAAAAGTAATGCTTACTCCCTGAGCTGTATTTTTACAGTTTGCTGTAAAATAATTTTGCTGTACTTTTTAATCACACGTGCTGAATTTTTGCAGTTTGCAGTAAACTATTTTTGCTGTAGTTTTTCCATCATGTGTGCTGTAATTTTACAGTTGCTGCAAAATAATTTTGCTGAACTTTTTAATCGCACGTGCTGTATTTTTACAGTTCTCTTTAAATTTACTTTTTCTGTAGTTTTGCAGTTACTGTAAAAATTAGCGAGGTCATTACTTTATGTGAGTGGAATAAAAATTACCGGGCAATACAATTCCGATCATATTCAGAGAACAGACAAACAATAATGGTTCGTTTATGAAAAGCTTTATTTAAAAAGGCATTTAAACAGAGAAAAATTTGAATATAATATGAGATTATCGTTATATATAATTATGAATGTAAAAACATGAACAAATCATTTTAGAGAGATAAATATTTATGACATATACACTGATACAATCCTCTTCAAGTTTTCTTTTTTGCTAAATTGGTTTTACTTTAAAATTCACAGTAACATTTAATTATAAACTTTAACAATATATCTCCATTAAAGAACTCTAGAATATTTGAGGAGCGTGCATGTGCAAAAACAAACATATAAAAAAATATTTAAAAAAATTATATAACCATTTAATTTTATATAAAAATATGACATTTACCCGTTTTTGCAACTTTTTTTTTTAAATTTTCAAAAATCTCTCTTTTTTTTAAAACTTGAAAATCCAAAGTTTCATAGAAATGAATGCTTGTACCAAACGGTTTTGCATGTTTATTTTTTGCATGGGCGTTGTTCATTTTAAATGTTAATGATGGCAAACTTTTCTCAAATACCGATGATTTTTTATGTTGCCATTTTAACAATGACATTTTTTGAGCCTGTGTTGATAACTTACCATCAATATAGACCAATTAGTAACTTCTATACACAAAATCATCATGTGTGGAAGTGTGACTATAAATAAGGTTGCATCCGAACCAATGCAGTTGACATTATTTAAATACATTTTAAGTACTTAGCATTTTAAATATTTAAAGTGTTTTGGTGCATTATAATTAATTAATAATTATAACTTAATTTACATTCTAGAATTAAAATTATTTTATTTGCTGCAATTAGTTTCGTTAAGTACTTGTTTTAGTACATGTGATACAAGTAAATAGCAAGTAGTTTTTATAACATTTGAGGACAAACAAAAATTACTAACACATCAAAATTACTAACACAATTATTTCTTTAAATAATTTGCGAAATGTTCATAACGTTATCGAAATTAGCCATCTTTCCAAAGTTCTCATTTGAAGAGTCTTCTGCTGTCAACACTATTTTAAAAATTGCATATTAGTTTATTTCAGAAACTTCTGACAATTTTTGTCTTACAGCAGTTTTTGATGGTTGATTAATAAGGCTGCACAGTGGGCTATTGGCAAATATTCAGGACTATCACGAAGAAAACACCGCGAACACTGTCTCGTATTTTTTGAACATGGTAAGATGGCGAGGACAAAACATCAGTTGGTACCTGACGCAATTTGAATAGGCCCCAGAACATTAGACCATGATCAGATTTAAAGTGCACCAGTCCGGTATACATGCATGCCGATAGAAATTGAGGATAAATTAAAACGATTTTCTTAATTTAGTACCGAATATAGCAATCCTCCTACCAAGAGATCTGTACATCTGAACTTTGATCAAGTAATCATGACGATTCGAACTCGCAGTCCTTTGATTGCTATCCGGGTGCTGTACCTCGAGGACAGCGGCCTCCCCAGCAGCTTTGAAGAAAAACATAAATCAGTAAAAATATTATTATATGAACAAGGAAACAAATCGAATAAGAAGTTTTATGAAAAACAACTTTAAGATTACAATTATTTTAAGCCAACTATCAAAATTTTCAAAAATTTCAATAAACTTAATTTCGGGGCATACAAATATTTAAAATAATTCTGCGATTAATCACTCAAATGATTCATATAAAGTTCACTTCAAATAATAAGAGGCTGTTTCAAAATATGTAATTAACATTATTTAATACAATTAAAAAACAATACACAAACTCCATTAATGAAATCAATTTAATGAGTGTTTATTTTTAAATACAAGTTTCATAATAAAAATATAATTATATACATTTAGTCTCCTAAAAACAAGTAACGATTGTAAATGTATTCCAGAAAATATTTTAAGAATACTTATATGTAAAAGTATTTAAATTATAAAATGTTAATTATTGTATACTTGTATGCCAAATGTGGTTCAAGGTTTAAAAGTTTCAGATTTTGTCAAATTCAAGCTAATTGCTCATATATACAAATTAAGATCAGCTGAAATGTTTATTTTTGTGTAAGAAGTTAGTTCGGTTAATTAACGTCGCACTAGAGCTGAACTGTGGGCTATTGGCGAAGGTTCGGAGTCTATCTCGAAGGAAAGACCCGGGAACACATACACATTCACACACACATTCATACATGCACCTCGTTATTTTAGAACCATGGTCAGATGACGAGGAAACACCTGAACTGGCACCCAACGCCTTCAATAGTCGTCGGGACTTTGGACCCCGATCAGATTTATCGTTCACCAGTCCCGTATACACGCCGTTAATTTTTGCGGATGTTCTGGACAACTTTGCTCGTATTTTGTAGCGAAGCTGGCAACCCTCCGATCACAAGATCACTACTTTTTACTTTTCTTTGTCATGTCTATCTCCTGTCATCGGACCACGAATCTTCGGATTGGCAGCTGACGCCTTTAACCGCTCGGCCACGGAGGCCTAGGGCCTATCTCGAAGGAAAGACCCAGGAACGATGCCTCGTATTTTTGAACCATGGCCAGATGACGAGGCCAACACCTGAG